>CAHIKZ030001757.1:37500-120000 GCA_903632075.3 Acanthosepion pharaonis | reverse complement strand
TGTGCGCCAGAAATGCCTCGTACATAATGGTAAAATATTAATGGCAGTGATATCTTCAAGCTCATGCCTTACATTATGTGGGAGGTATTTAGAGCTGATATATGATGAAGATACTATTGCAGCACCCTGTACAATGCAAGATTTCTATATCAATAATATACATGATGATTGAAAAATAACTCCCCATTTTAAAATAGTTATATAATTTATTTAATGACTATAATTCTTACAAGAAATGGATATAAAAGGAAAACATTTACAATGTGGTTTAATTTAAAATTTAGTATGGGTACCAGATTTCGATACCAGCTTCTCGAGTCGACCAGGAATAGCGTCAACTGTTTTCACCAGGAATTCTTGTAATATGGAAGACATAACTTCTTGTATTCACCCTTCAAGTTCTTCCAAACTCTTGGTTTGGCAAAGTAGACTTGCTCCTTTAACCAACTCCAAAATAAAATGCCATAGGGTGTTAAGAAGGAACTCTTTGTTGGTCACTCATACATAAAATAAGGAATTACTTTTCAAATAGCCTGTATTTCTTTAAATACGCTAAAATATGTTCGTAATGCCAACTATTGATGGTATTACAACTGTTGCGTAAGAATATTTATGAATTTAAAAGTATTATTTAACAGCTAAAAAAAATAAGTGTGATTTTTGTATAATGGATAACAGTTTGTCCAGAAATCTTTTTTTCCAATACGTTGCTATGTACGAAATAACCAATTGTGGACATTCCTAAAATTTTATTTACCCTGACTTGTCTACTTATAACTACAAGGACCATTGGAATTTAGAAACAAGTTGTTGTTTTTTTTTTACTGTCAGTAACCATTTTATCAATCAGCTGATTAAAACTTGTTAGTGCTTATAGATAGCTTATGGGTATTGATGTTTGATAATCAATGTAGCACTTAAAAGCATATATTAAGAAATCTTCGATTTTCAGCAATAGGTTCTGATATTTAATAACGTGTCATGAGTCCAAATTTACTATTCTCTATGGAATTTTCAAATGCTTAATTCATTGCATTTCGTTTTGGGAAATTGCTCATGCAAATTATAGAAGCATGCTTCAGATTTTCTCAATTTCGTCTGTATGGTAATATGATATTATTGCAAACGGAATGCCATCGTTGCTTCGTATTAGAGAAGAATTGATGGTTCTATTAGTAAATTTGCATGGATTTTATTGACTGCCGATTTGATGGAATCGGATGTCAAATATTTAGTCGGATATAAACGAAAATAGTTCTTCTTTTGGGAACAAAACTTATAAAAACACTTTGTTATCAATTTATGAATCAAGTTTTGTTTTTTTAAGGTTTATCAACCTTTTGCCGGTTATTTAAAGCCAAAAAATATTTTTCGATTATAAGTTTTTGGGTGCTAATAATGATTTAGTGATACAAGTCCTACTAATTAAATTCCAAGCTGGCTAGAGAAGTGGATTCATACATTTCGACAAAAAGTATTTGCGTGTTAGTGAATCTAAGGAAACCTATTGAGACTGGCGCTCATCTTTCCGCTTGCCGATTTCGAGCCGGTTATCCATTACAGCAAGAAACGTAACGAACCCGACATGAATTCGAACTCGATTCTCATTTCGTGAGTAAACTGAAATCATACAAACATTGGGCCTTCAAATAACAGGCTTATTTTGTTTTACGGCATATCAACTTTAATGGTTTATTTAATGCCGACAATATTTTTAGGGTACGTTCGGAGGAATAGAATATGTATTCTTTGTAAGAAATCATTTTATAGATCAGGGTTTGGATTTATTTTGTTTTACGACATATCAACATCAATGGGTTAGTTAATGCCAGCAAGGTTTTTTAGGATAGGTTCGTAGGAATAGAATATGTATTCTTTGTAAGAAATCATTTTATAGATCAGTGTTTGGATTTATTTTGTTTTACGACATATCAACATCAATGGGTTAGTTAATGCCAGCAAGGTTTTTAGGATAGGTTCGTAGGAATAGAATATGTATTCTTTGTAAGAAATCATTTTATAGATCAGGGTTTGGATTTATTTTGTTTTACGACATATCAACATCAAAGGGTTAGTTAATGCCGGCAAGATTTTTAGGATAGGTTCGTAGGAATAGAATATGTTTTCTTTGTAAGAAATCATTTTGTAGATCAGGGTTTGGATTTATTTTGTTTTACGACATATCAACATCAAAGGGTTAGTTAATGCCGGCCAGATTTTTAAGATAGGTTCGTAGGAATAGAATATGTATTCTTTGTAAGAAATCATTTTATAGATCAGGTTTCTTTGACATATTTTGATAAAGAGTTTTTTTTTTTTTGTCGAGAGTCAAATGCATTACTGGTGATGTTTCTTTATCTTGCTAATAATTGTTTTCAAAAATATATTACTCGTATTTTTACTATAAAAATCTATTTTTAAACATTCATAATGTTTTTGACCCCAGTTTAGGAAGTCACTGTTTGCCCATAGCCTGAGATATAAAAAGTGCAACGACCCCGGGTCAGGGTGGACCTGGGAACAGCAGCAATTCAGAGGTGATTCTACGCCCCTCAAAACCTTCTGCTCAGATTCCTAGCTATCGGATTTAGTTTATCGTCATACCCCGGACGACATTCTAGTAACGTTCATTGTATTGGGTGAACATTAAGATGAAAAAAAAAAAAAATCATATTTTTATCTTTCCTATTGCCGGAAGTGTTTTCTATTTGAATCCATATTCAGTATTAGAATCAATAAACAAAAATAGACAAATTTTGATATGATTATAAGAGAAATTATTACGTCAGTATAAGTTATGTCTTGACGCAATCAAAACCTAGCATTTTGGCTATAAGCGGGCCGACATTTCCTTAAAGCGATATAACGACTCGCACGGAAATAACATTTTGGTCAACACAATACGTAAAGATCGATTCGCGGAAAGAAATAGTTGTGACGAAATTATAATCCTCGCAACAATTCATTTTGGTCTCTACTGGAATTCGTTAACAAACAAAACTATCTCGACGATTTCTCACTTGCATACAGGTCAATCCCCAACTCTCTGCCCTTTTATTGATACCGGGTCATAAAATAAAGCCCATCTTGGTCGATACTGAATTCGATACCCGTTGCAGAATGATGGTCAAAAGGCTATTCAAGATGATCAATCACTTTTATCCGGAGTTCGATCTTCAGAATGTGGCCGACCTGATTGTTAGCAAGGCGTTATCGAAGACCACTCCAATAGAGAATTCGATTCTCAATGTAAACAGCCAGGAGAGGCTTGAGGATGATGCCGCTAATCTTAGACTATATTTATTTACCGTTGAGGGATGTTTAACAAAACGGAATCGAAGAAAGCCATTTTAAAGGATTCGATCACCGATGTAAACCCAAATCATGTCAACCTTTAAAAATTCTCTCTTTCTCTTTCTCTCTCTCTTTCTCTCTCTCTCTATATATATATATATATATATATATATATATATATATATATATATATTAAAGAAAAACAGACCACTTGAAAGTTCAATTATAATAATTTATTTCACCAGAGCCCTTTTAAAGTGGAATGTTCTTATACTTTTAAGAGCAAACGTGAGACGATATATATATATATATATATATATATATATATATATATATATATATATATATATATATATATATATATATATAGTCTCACGGAATGGTACCTTTCAAGTTGTCTGTTTATCTTTCAAATATGTATGTATATATATATATATACACATATATATATATATATATATATATATATATATATATATATATATATAGAGAGAGAGAGAGAGAGAGAGAGAGAAAAGAGAATGGAATGTTCTTATACTTAAGAGCAAACGTGAGACGATATATATATATATATATATATATATATATATATATATATATATATATTCACAACATCGCCCACGTGACGAAGACGTGATCATATTTAAACGGAACGCTGATCTTATAAAAGATTTCAGTTATCTGTTTGGATCGTATTGCTTTTATGTTCATCGTCTTTTTCATGTAGAATTGTATATGGTCTATGTTAATTATGTTTTATGAATATGTCCTGAAGATGGTCTATTAGACCGAAACGTCCGACGTTGACATTAAATATTAAAACAGCATAATCGCATATTAGGATTTTTGTTTACTTTTTCAGTATATTTTTCTTCATACTGTCGGATCTATATTTGTTTATATATTTGCTTATATATATATATATATATATATATATATATATATATATATATATATATATATATAAATATATATTTTATATTATATATATATATATATATATATTTTTTACATTCTTTATATAGATACAAATATTTAAGTAACTGCTCTGTTTTATAATAAACAGTATTAATGACAGTTACTGGCCTGAATGTCTGAGAAATTTTCATAGAAAATATTCGTCCGACAGGAATCGAACCTGTATCCGATACGGAACCGTCATTTAGCCTGACGTGCCTTAAGCAAAAATTAATATATATTATAATTAATTTCCTGGTTCATTTATAATATTTTTAACAACGAAGTTCACCCTGTACAAGGCCCAAGAGCCACTCGAAGTATAAAGTTACAGAGTTACAGGTTAAGATTGTAGTGATCGAGGCCGAATCCTCTTAATAGACGTTTCCACAAATCAGCGGTTCGTGAATCAAATCTGGAACTTTCACCACCAAAACGGAATATGAATGTAATGAAGAGGGTTCGCTACAATGTGTGTGTGATGGCGTGACCTGCATTAGCCACAAAGGTTAGAAGTAGGGGCCTAATGACCATGTTTCGTCGGAACACCTACCTTTGAAATTAAGATAGACTAGAGAGAGAATTGCTACGTTTCGTCTGTGAGTAGGGTATGAAATTCGTCCTCACCCACATATGAAATGTAGCCTGCCAAAAATCCCATGACATATTTCACATAAGTTTAGTCCACGACACTGAAAACATTTATTTCTTGGGAATTGCTAAGATGTTCAGAGGTAATCGAAGACAAAATAGAGAAAATAATGAACTTTGGACAGTTTAACCACAATTTTGATCTCGATGTAAAGCAAACTAAACTGAGTTAAAATACAATTAAAAATTAAAGAGACAGATTTTCTCTTTAATTATATAAAACTGTCAAAATGGACTCACTCCTTGATGGATATAATTCTGTAGTAGCCCTTACAGGATTTAAGTTATTATTATGTAAATAGCTGATGCACATCACGTAACACTCGAGCAAACGTGAGACGATATATATATATATATATATATATATATATATATATATATATATATATATATATATATACCCAAGTATATGATTTTTACATTCAACATCATCACTTGATAAGACACCGAGGGTGTTGGAAACAAAATGGCTATTTTTGTAGTGATTTTATAACATATTTGTGTTATAATTTTTTAAATAAATAATTATATATATATATATATATATATATATATATATATATATATATATATATAAGCGTGGCTTCGATATGGTAACCTTGAATCTACTTGTCACTTGCTCGAAAACGACAGCCGCTAAATCATCTCATCGATTACTTGCATAGTAAGATCTATCTTGTTTTGTGTGCCGTGTCCCTGCAGGACGTAGGCGATCATGGCCCGCAATTCCCCCCCCCCTGTCTCTTGTAGCTCTTTACAAATTTTGTTATTTATCTCAAACCCTGTTCTGCCAACCATTTGCTCAAGCGCATCAAGTATCTGTCTATATTTCTAAGATATGGTATTATGTATATTGTTTAAATTATTCGGTCTATTGTCCTCATCTTTGTCGCCATATTTATTACAACGTTTCCGTCGTTGTACGATCCGGCCTTCTTCAAGTGGTTGGAATGTCGAACGGAACCCTTTATTTCACTCGCTGGGGCAAACTGTTCTAGTTCCACGTGCTATGTTATCAGTTATCTCCTGTTAATTTCCTTCTAAAACTTCTCCACTGCCTTAGCCGGGTATTGAACTCACTGGATCTAACTAACGCCTTCATCCACTTTACCATGTGTCTTAGAGGACATCTGTGTATGAATTTCTGGGTATTATAAACCTAATGTCTTCAGCAACCGTTTTTACCAGTGCTCATATTGCAATTTTTGCTATTAGCATTACACGTTTTTACCAGAGCTCATATTTCAATTGTTTTGTTATTGTCGCTTTTCTCTGGCACTCCTTATTACTGGTTCCCATATTGTATTCATTTCTATCCTTGGTCGGCTCAGGAGATTTTTGTGGCCTAACATATGTGCTGATTCCTTAAGTTTACGAATTTTCCAATGATGTTCTTTGTCTATGATCTCAACCTGATACCACAGTGATCTCCCTTCTCTCTCCATATGTGGTCAGCCACGCCTGATTCTTCCACTTTCACTCGTGTTACAGCTTTCCAGTGTTCTTGAAGCTTTACCTTAAGGGGGCAGCGTGTCTCCCCTTTATATTTCTTTCAGCAGCTGCACGGGCTGGCGTACACAGAGTCTTTAGTCATGTTCTCCTCTATGGGGCTTCTTACTCGGGAGAGATATCTGCGAATTAAGAGGAGATAACTGATAACTGACATCCATTAAACATGAAACTAGAACAGTCTACCCCAGTGAGCGAAATAAAGGGTTCAGTTCGGCATTCCAACCACCTGAAGAAGGCCGGAGCGTACAACGGCCGAAACGTTGTAATAAATCTAACGACAAAGATGAGGACAATAGTCCGAATAATGTAGATAGTGCGTATCAAGTATGTTACGCTCTGGTTCCTCATCCCTCTTTCCCTCTATCTGTTCTGTAAGTCTCGTATTTTCCAAACCCTCCTTCCTCATTTTATGCCCTAGAAATTTCAACTGCCCCTTCCTGATATCAAGTATAAGTTTCCTTTTTTACAGTGCTCTCCAAAATTACGTATTTGCTCACAAAGTCTGTTTATGGTATTCTCAATATGTGCCTGAAAGTGGTGGCTCCTAACTTGTCTCAAAGGTATGTATTTAAAGATTTTTTTTTTAATATATATTAATAGTCAACTATGACAAGGTCCAATATCGGTTGGAAGTTAATGAATGAGACCGTCCAGAGTATGACGATAAACTACATCCACTTCCTGAGTAAGACGATAAACTACGTCCAACAGCAAGGCCTTTGATCAGGAGGTTTTGAGGAGCGTGGAACCACCCCTTAATTACTGGTGTTCCCAGGTCCGACCTGACCCGGGGTGGTAGCACCTGTTATTGTCAAAACTATGGGCAAATAGTTAACCCCGAAAATGGGATAAAAACACTAGGAAAGTGTAAAAACAGTTTTTAATAACAGAAATACTTTGTAAAAAAAAAATATTTCCAGCAATACATTTTTGAAGAAAAAAAAATTTCCAGATATACATTTTTGAGGAAAAAATAACAACAGCCATAGTTTTTTCGAAAAAAATATTACAGCAACACATTTTCAAAACAAAATTCTTACCAGAAAAAGATTTTTAACAAAACAAAATATTATAAGCAACAAAAATTTTGTCGGCATTAAATAACCCATTCGATTTGATATGCCGTAAAACAAAGAAAAAAAACAAAAAACAAAGAAAAAAAACAAAAAACAAAAAAAAAAACAAAGAATGGGTTGTAGGATAGTGTTATGATGTTAATTTGGGGTTAATAAAGACAAACGCCAAATAACACGCAACAAATAAAAGGGGTTTATTCGGTTGGTAAGTAGGTACAGAAATCGCCTGAGTAGTCTATAACTAGCTCCGCCAAGAACATCTCCGACTCTGTCTGTCTTTTGACACGCCGCTATTTAACGTCTTTGTTTGTAGACAAGTTCATCTTCAAGAGGGGTGGTAGGTTTCCTACACAACAGATAGAATACGTAAAATTTGGAAGTAGGGTTTACTGTGAGAGCAAGGAGACTAGACTTCAGTATTCAGTAAAGTAACCATTTGGCAGTCTATTCTACATGATATCTGTTCTTTCGTTGTTTTATCAGTAACGACGACAACGCCTACCTCATTTCCAAGATATCTAACATGTGTTCTATACTCAAACGAAATCCTACTGTTCTCTTCCGATTCTAAACTGTTAAAACAGGTAAATATCAATGTTGCTGTTTGTTCCAGAGTAAGAGTTAACACGTTATTCGGAAACACGTCTTTTACTCAGGCATAGGAACATTTATATTGTGGCGTACGTAAACTGAACTTAATAAAACCAAAATTTAGGCAAAACCATCTCTACAATATAAATGTGCAAGCAAAAATATATCATTGTGGCGTCAACTCAAACGCCTCCGTCTTGACTTTACTGTATGGTAGAAAACATTGTCTCCACCTGTCGTTCGGTTTTGCGAGATAATACGTTTGAATCAGCGAGGATGAGCCTAGCAAAGAGTTTCCACACGGATAGAAGTCCTTCCTTGAATCCCAGGCTTAAAGGCTTCAGTTCCGCGCTTTGGTAAATCCTATTAAGCGTCATTCTAATACAGATTAGAAGTCTTTATTCGTTCGCTAGTCTCCATCCGCTTTTATTTGGTGTCTTTCGAACCGGGCCGGAAGCAGATATGAACGGCATTGTATTCGTCAGTTCAATGAGTTCAGGTTAAAACCTCTTCAATATTTCTCACTTTTTGTATTTCTTTCATTTTATTTTCTCCCTGAATATATATATATATATATATATATATATAATTTAAAAGTATGGTTGCATCGCTATTTTTATTTTTAAATTAGTAAATTTATAATATTTATGCTCTGTAGATATGCATTAAACACTGCTTTGTAAAAATAAAAATATTAATAAGAACATCGGATTATATATCTTACTGTTCTTTCTTTTTATTATATATATATATATATATATATATATATATATATATATATATATATATATATAATGGACTCTCCTGTCGGTTTCGACGTATGAGGATCTGACAGCTTACTTGATTCAGTTATGAACGTTTGTGCAATAATCTTAAGAGGCATTTAAGACCCGCCAGTGATTTAGAAAGGAGGCCAGCTATGGAGCAAGTGTGAGGATTGTGAGATGAGATCACTCTTAGATTGGCTGACCTTTTAGATCTTGCTCTCACTTCTTGAAAATGATTCAGAGAAGCAGACTGAAAATTGCTGAGTCCACTTATCTCCATTCTACGCGCTCCAAGACTAAGCGCTCAAGGCCGTTATGTTGTATATTGACTGCTGACAAGTTGCTTTTCAACTTGGCTTATGTTTGTATCTTAGCCATGGGCATCCTACATTCCTGTAGTCCTGATCTAACTGGCTGTACATTAGTATCCTGTCATCAGACATTCTCATAACATGACCAGTTTACTGTAACTGAGAGACTATATATATATATATATATATATATATATATATATATATATATATATATATATATATATATATATATATATATATATTGGCATAAAAACAGATAATTAGATATTAGAAACTATATATGTGTGTGTTAGCGTGCATGCACAGGTGAATAAATATTTTCCTTAATTTAATGTCTAAAGAAACCATGATAAACGTGGTTAGACAGAACTAAGAAGTATATATTAATAAATATATATATACCTACGTTCGAAGTGCAACTTGTCAGGCACGAACTGATGAATGGAGGCCTTCATTCAACAGTTCGTGGCCAATGACTTGACAAAACCACGAAACTTTAAATTGTACTATCCATGTATATATATATATATATATATATATATATATATATATATATATAAACAGTCGTAATACATCGAGTCTAGAAGGAAGTACTGGACGACAGAGTCATCTCATATTTGGGACTCATCAGCAGTGCGCATCCACTACCAAGAATTGAAACCCGGACATATACGCTATCAGGCAAACGTCATACCAACTGCACAAACAGATGTCGATGACGAAGAGGTAGCGAAATAGACTCGATATAGGGCCGCTCGATCATATATTCCGTTGTGGAACTCATCCGAGTTTCTCTTTTATCCATAGGACTGTGCCCCCACGAGCCACGACTACTATCACCAAGCCGCTCAATCCAGAGCATTTAAAGCTGGTTCAAGCAAGGATATATAAGTGATAGAAATCATTAGGAGCATTTGAGATAATGATAATTAAGTAATTCATCGAGTCTAGAAAAAACCTCAACAGAATGCAGAAAGCACTGGACGGAGGTTTCTTCTAGACTCGATGAATTACTTAATTATGATTATCTCAAATCCTCTTAATTTCTATCATATATATATATATATATATATATATATATATATATATATATATATATATATAAAAGTGAACATAGAAGTCAACACTTAGAGGCGACAGTCTGTTTTATGCTATATGCAATCGTCAGGCCACGTGTGCTGTTATTTTTCTCGGCTATTTATGCATATACGGGTCAGTGGTGCATTGTGGGTAGTTTATTATGGCGGTAATTTTACCGGAAGTCGCTTATTTAAAAAAATGTTTATATCACTTTTTTAATAGTTTTGTTTTGGTTTGAGAATTTAATTAAAGCTATTTGTTCCGTGTGGGGGTTGGTTGTTGTAGTTTTATTCTAACTATGATGGCAGAAACAGTTTTTAATTTGTGTTTATTTGGGTTGATTATCTTTATTTGTTTTTTCTATCGGTAACTTTATCGGGATTGGTTAGTTTATTTATTTAGTTGGATGAATTTAGGTCAATTTATATTACTTGTATTTTTTCTCTTTTCGGTTTTCGATTTTTAAGTAACGTAGTATTTATTTATTTGTTTTTTATTTTTATTTTATTTTATTTATTTATTTATTTTTTTTTTTTTTGCCAAAATAATAGTTAGAATAAAACTACAACAACCAACCCCCAAACGGAACAAATAGCTTTAATTAAATTCTCAAACCAAAACAAAACTATTAAATAAGTGATATAAACATTTTTTTTTAAATAAACGACTTGCGGTAAAATAACAGCCATAATAGACTACCCACAATGCACCACTGACCCGTATATGTATAAATAGCCGAGAAAAATAACAGCACACGTGGCCTGACGATTGCATATAGCAGGAAACAGACTGTCGGCTCTAAGTGTTGACTTCTATGTTCACTTTTATATTTACACATGATCTATCTCTGATATCGAGCACTTTATCCCATAAATATAGCACACCTTAAGACTATATTTCTTTATATATATATATATAAAATCTCTAACTTAGCTGATAGATGATATATTCACCATCTCATCCCCAGAGTTTGCTAGACGAACTTTTTCGCATTGTTCAGTCCACTCGTCAGGAGTTTTTTTTTTTCGTTATTTTTACCCTAAATTTGATATAATTAATTTATGCTTTAATATCGATGCTAATATTATTGTAGTTAGTTTGATTTTTTTGTGTGTCATTGCTTACGTGTGTGTGTGTGCTCGTTTGTGAGCGGATATGTGTGCATGTGTATGTGTGAGCTGGTGCATGTGTGTATGCTCTTATGTGTCAAATGTCTTGGTTATTTCTCCTTTTCAAATGATTATCGGATAATCTACATAATGGAGGATTAAGTAGATTAATTAACTTATCACCCCAAATTCAGATGAATGGAAGCAAAAAGTAGAATCAGACCAGACATGGAAAAGGATCAGTGCGGGTTCGTCGAAGACAGTGGAACAAGGAACGCGATACTTAGGCTCAAAATGCCACCAGGAAGAGCAATGCAAACGTAGAAATACGTATATCTGTGTTTTATAGATTGCGCAAAGGCGTTCGCTAAAGTACGCGGCAAAGATCTGTTGGAGCTGCTCAGCAACCTTGACATACTTGGGAAGGATATTAGAATAACTAATAACCTTTACTAGCAGCAAACTACCGACATACGTATAGAGATTGATTTCTGTAGATATACAAGTATGTGTCTTTTCACCGGACTTAGTTAAACTTTACAGCTAGACGATTCTGAGAGAACTAGAAGTCGTAAGAGGATTCATTATTGGCGATAACACTTCGAACAGCATAAGGTATACAGATGACACAATGTTGATAGCAAGACACAGAAAGAAAACTACAAACACTCATAAAGAAGGTAGTAAAGAGAGGCGAGAAGAAAGGATAAAACATCAACTGCAAGAAAACAGAATGCGTGATTATTAGCATGGCTGTCAAAGAAGGAGTCCAAAGTGCGAATCAGAGAACTTTAAATCTCTAGGAAGTGTTTTAGCAAAGGAAAGTCTGGCACTCAAATCTGAAAGCGTACGCGGATAACCATGAAGCATTTCAAAAGCTAAGCAGAATACGAAGAAATCCAAGAATATTCGCTAGAAACATGGAAAAGAAGGCTGAAATGCGAGAGGATATCTGTCCTCCTGCATGGACGATCTCCTCAAAATGAACAGGAGATTCAGAGCAACAGAAATGTTTTTTTCTAACGAAGGATACTGACGATAACATAGATGAAACAAAATGGAAGCTAGATCTTTACATCGGAAATTACTGGACATTTATAAAGGAAGAATAGCTTGGAAAATTGAATACTCACAAGGCAGATAGAGACAGAGAGGGACCGAGTAAAACGGCATGTAACATACTCGATGGGCTTGAGTAAATGGATGGCAGAACAAGATTTAGGAGAGGTGACAAAATATGAATTTTATTAAGAGCTGCACGTGACATAAGGTTGTGGAGAGCCATTATCACCTAAGTAGTGACGGGGACGTAAAGAAGAAGATACATTATAGTCACGCATAGAAAAACTAAAATTATGATACACACATGCACATGAATTATACACACGAACGCTGCTTGACAAGACTGATGAACGTGAAGTCTGCTTAACCAATGAAAAACAAACAAGACAAAAAATTAAAATAGCAGAATTTCCTTTTCTCCTCCCTATTTCCTTTTCTATTGAAGCTTTAATAAAAGTAAAACATGGTAAATTTAAACTTATTAACTTTTTTTATTTTTATCCTTATCCTATCCCATATATATATATATATATATATATATATATATATATATATAGAGAGAGAGAGAGAGAGAGAGAGAGAGAAGTAGGGAGAGAGAGAGACTACAGACCAAAATTTTGGGGCCACCCTGAATTTCTTTTAAAGAACGTACATGAGACATTTCATATTCTTTTAATGTATGAGAAAAATGTCCAGTAACTACAATATTTTGACAAAAAATAAGCACCTAATAATAAAAAATATCATACAACAGCATCATATTTTCTATTCGTCAATAAAACCACCGCAAAGACGAATCCAAATTTGAACTTTTTGATGGTAAGAGGAGCCTGGGGAGAGAGAGAGAGACTGAAAAATAAAATAAAAATACACTGTAGGTATGATATTTTATTTTTACCTTAACAAATACAAAAAGTAAAATAATGTCAGAATTAATCCATTTCATAATATATATATATATATTATGAAATGGATTAATTCAACAATATCCATTTATATCCATATATATATATATATATATATATATATATATATATATATATATATATATATGAAATGGATTAATTTTCCGTTTATCGTTTATACGTTATTTTTATAGTTATAATTTATTTAAGTAAAGGTTCTTTTTTTTACTTAAACAGTATTCATTATATTTACCGATCTGAATGTTAGAGAAAATTTTGTAGAAAATACGCGCTTGTTCAACAGGAATCGAACCTATAACCATTAATGGGAACTATCAAGCTACAAGAAGTGTCTGGTTAGCAAATCCGAATTTGCGTTTATAAACAGACCTTTTACCATTTCTCGAGCAACGAGCTGCCGTACCTTCGTAATAACCATTAGACTCATCCCACTCTTTCCGAATCCTCTGTCCTCAGAATGACATCCTAATACTATGAAATGTTCGTATTGAAGCTTCCGGCACGAATGCCAAGCAGTACTGTATAACGTTTCCAAATTTCTGACGGAATGTATTGTGTCATGGTGCTCTTTTTCTCACAGACGTTGCCCAACTGACTTGACAAAATAAGAAACAAGCATGTCGCATGAGCGAAAGTAAAAATATAAAGTTGCAACATTTTACCCATCACACCCTGTATATTCGGTATACATCTTTTGGATTTATCAATGGTTTCCCATTGAAAGAAATAAAAGAAAATGCATTCTACTACTGCATGAAATAAAACGAACCCAGCTGATACTTACAATGCCGACCTCTAGGCGTCTCTTGAATTGCTGTTGGTCTGATATTTACCATATAAACATATATCATCATTCTCTGCACGGCCGCCATATTTTGCCACTCCATAAGAACAAATGAAAATTCTCATTTTACACGGATTATTTATCTTCTCCTATATTGATTAGGGTTAATAAACCACAATTTCTTTCAAGTGTTCCTGGCTAAAAATGATATGTGTGCACGAGGGCGCAGTTTAGAGAAATGGACGTACAAGTGTTTTGAAAAGAACAGAGTGTGAATATCTGCTTGTCTGTCTATGAAGGGTTATTTCTTATAGGAGCCCGTGACACAAGATGTCCGTGACGAAAAAAAAAAGAAAAGATTAACACTATTTCATGAGTATGTTTCACCAGTGTTGTCATAATTTTCATTGAACCCACAATCCTTATATCTATGAGATTCAAATAGCCGAATAGGTACGTTTAAGCTTATTTTCTAGATTTCAAATGAAAATTTAAAATCGTTCCAACACATTAAAGTAAAATTTTGAAGGAAAAAAAAAAAAGAAAAAAGGTTGGCATCAGCTTAAACTATCGACAAAAAGATAATTGGCAATGCACTCACTGGCTTTCCTTGGGGGTTTTCTGTGTCGTAGAATCGTTTTCTCGGAGGACGAGCGCTCTCCCGCTCCCCAGTACAGCATATTCGGTATCAGCGTCTATGTGCTTTTGGGATTATCTTCTTCTGACATTTGCGATGCGCCCGTGACCTTCCAAGTTACTCGCTGAACTTTGATTTTGCTCTCATATTCGACGATTTTCCTAAGAATCGAACAAGACCGAAGGACACTCGACTGATTCATCTTGAAAAAAATACAAAGCGAACATTATTATTCAAAAATGCAAGGGACTCATTTTGAAGCAATTGCAGACAATGATTAAAACAAAGACAAAAAGCAAAGACAATTTGTTGCGAAAGTCAAGCAAACTAAAATAATAGAGACATTGGACCTCCGCCCTCATTCCGAAATGTAGATGTGTGTGCGTAAGATGAAGGAGAATAGCATAAGTTCAAGGATTAGGGAAAAAAGGATTCTAATAAAAAGCAGATGAAATACAATATATTTGATACAGTCAAATACAGTCGCACAAAAAAGGAAGAATTGGTCCGTGAATTGACGAATCAGCAATTATCGAAAACAGAAAATTTTCACTCCAAAATTATTCAGTGAAAACTTCTACCCCGTAGAAACCTGATTCTGCAATTGTTAAAATTCAGAAATTTTTCCCTCACTTCTTCCTCTCCGTCACTGATAAGTAGTCGGCCAAATGATCTCAGTAGGGACAATAAAGGTAGAACATACATACCATATGTGCTAACCATCGCCTTGATTTGGGTGTATTTGCATGAAGACAGCTATGGAGATAAAATAAGAACACAACTGATTTAGCCACTACGGAACAAGAACCGTGGTCACCAAAACACCGGTTCGGACCACATAGTTAACCCCTTATGTTGTTGTGACTATGTCAAGGTAAAATTTAACCAGTGAACAGTGTATGGATCTTGATCAGCTGGTTATAGCATTTGAAAAAGACTAAGACTTAAACGCAAAAACATAAGTTATAACCTAAAACTTGACTGAAAACTTGTATAATTAAAGTTGTGACAATGTTGAACAATTTTAATAGAGCAATGCCCAGCTCATTGTACGGAACATTAATCAATGGATTACTCTATACAATACTATTTATAAAAAGAAAAACTAACTCCGGCAACAGAATGTAATCAACACAACATTAGAAACCTCAATGGTTGAATAGTCCAAGAAGCTAACTACAGTAGTAACCGCTATCTCCGGCACAATATCCATCCTCTCAGCTCCAGATGAAACAACTTCAATACCAGTCATCTGTCAATCTTCTCTTTAAAAACTTTCGTTTTGAGGAGAAGGTCATTATACCAAACCCTGTCAAATACTTTCGTGATATCTAAAGCCACAACAAGCGCCTCGCTGTTCTTGTCTAAAGGTAGATAAAAAAATGCACTAATAAAAATTAATACGTCAGCGGTCGACTAAGAGAAACGAAAACCATATTGTTTATTATCTATAGGTACGGAATCTATCTGTAGTGTCGGCTTTATAACCTTATATTGACGAGTTTAATCATGGTACAAATCCAAGAAGTAACTCAGGATAATCATTTTGTCTCACAATTTTTAAGATATTTAAAAAAAAATGTTTTTCCTTTATATAACTTATCAAAATCACTTGATACAGATTAAAATTGAACATGAAATGTAAAAAAAGTATTTTGGGTGAGAACTATCCATAAACTTGATATGAGACTCGGGAAAACTATTTTCTCATAATATTCAAACTTCAAAAGGTTCATAAAATATCAACCTGTTTTAAGTGAAATATTATAACGTTTCTTGCTAAAATTTAGCGTGTTAATAATTTCAAATTTGAAAGTTATAATAATCGTTAGTTTGTTCCAAAGTGTATAAATATGGGATCTTAGAAATCAATAGATTTATCAAACAACTAGCTATAAGTAGCGTTTCAATGTGAAACTCTTGAGTCGATTAAGTACTGGATTTTTCTTGATTTATTGAATTATCTTGAGTACTTTTTGCAGAAGTCCTACTCGACTAAAAATGCGTTAAATTCTTTTTAATCTTTACCTTCTTTTTCAGTTATATTATTATTATTATTTCCTTTGATTTCTGGCGTTTACATATTTCTTTCCGGATCGCGCGCAGGGACCTAAGGTTAGAAATGGCATCATGACACTTTTCACTGACAAAAAAAAATTTACATAGATAAAGCCCTTCGTAAATTGTGGGCTGTACTTGTCAGAACAATTTTTTTGTATCTCTTTGAGGCATGGACTTCCAGGAAGCCCTTCAAATAGTCTACTGGAATCTTTTCCAAACCCTGTCAAATAATTTCGTGATATCTAAAGCCACAACAAGCGCCTCGGGCTCCAAATACAACAGGGATTGTTGATGTTCCCATGTGCCACATTTTTGAGATTTCTATTTCAAGGTCCTTGTATTTTGATAGTTTTTTGAAGATCTTCAAAGATACATTGCAGTCTGCAGGGACTGCCATATCAATAAGGAGGGACTTTTTTTTGTTTGTGGTCTCTTTATTATTATTATTATTATTATTATTATTATTATTATTATTATATTTCTTTTTTTTTTTGTTGTTGTATAAACATTTCCTTTCGGGTCCCACCCAGAGATCTAAGGTCAGAAACAGCTTCATGAAGTTTTCCCTGATCATAAAAAAAAAACAAACTTAGAACGCACATATTTTATAAAGTTCTTAATGTGTGAACTGTATATGTGCGTACATCTTTTGGTATTTTTTAAGGCATGGCCTACCAAGAATCCCTTCAGTGAGTCTATCGAAAAATTTTCCACTCAATCCCAGGCTTCTGACTACAACTTGAATTAATTGTACCACATTTTATTTTAGATTTCCACTTCAAGATTCTTGTATTTTGATACTTTTTAGAAGATCTTCAAAGATACATTACTATTATTATTTGTGTATGTTATGTTTCCTGCTATGTATCCTGTAGAGACGGGTCAAAACTATGTTCCTTAGGCCCTATAAGAGAATTGTCATTTAATTGATAGCACTTTTCTTAGTATACGGGATGCTCCTAGTAGAGCGATCTTCTGGGCAACTTGTATTATGATGTTACCTGGGACACTGTTAGTAAAACTGCCTATTCTTTTTCTCATGAGGCCCAGTCTCAGTCTTCATTATTATTATTATTATTTGGGGTATCATCTTGTCAGAGAGCAATTTTAATTGGCAAATTACCCTCTTTATGCGTAAAAGAGATGTTGTAGGAGAGCTATATATATATATATATATATATATATATATATATATATATAGTGTTAAGGTGTGCTATATTTATGGAATAAAGTGCTCAATATCAGAGATAGAGCGTGTATAAATATAAAAGTGAACATATGCATATGCATATGTGGCCTGACGATTGCATATAGCATGAAACAGACTGTCGCCTCTAAGTGTTGACTTCTATGTTCACTTTTATATATATATATATATATATATATGTATAGGAGGTTTCTTTCAAACTGGGTAGGTTATGTGAATGGTATGTGCATTTCTGCACAAGGTAATCATTTATAGCTCTGAGATTTTGATGTGTCCATGAATTTTTCTCCCATGATTTTCGATAGCCTTCTTTATCATACACAACGCCCCCATCCCAACGTAAATTGTAGTTAGTTACTTCGTTTTGCATGTCCTTATAATTTGGCTGTTTTCGTAATTCTTTCTAACATTGGAATCCTGTTGGGGGCCATATAAATGTAGTTGGCAGCTTCCTTTTTATGAAATCATTTATGATTATGTCTGGTCTATTTACATCATTTTTCCAATGCACTCACTCCGTCATCTGTTGTGATATTCGGGCGATGTGTGTACAATATATCCGGGACTCCAATACCTTAACCTGGACAAACATCGCAAAGAATATAGTTAACAGTTAGTACTTTCCCTTACCTGTGTAACATTGGGATCCTTTTAACTCCACATCCGAAGACAAGCGAACAGTAGTTTCTCGAAGGGAATCTTGATCCACAAGAGGTTCCCAGGCACAGGTATACACAGTTCTAAGATAGGGCGATCTGATATGAATTAAGAGTTTCTTTCTTCTCCAGTGGTTTCCATCGTTGGTTAACATCCAGTATGTTCTGCTATTTTACCCATAGTTGTGGAGAGAAGAGATCGATTCATATCTTCCCCAAGAGTATTAGCGCATAAGTAAATGTAATGAAATCGACTGGAATTCGAATTCGCCATTGATTCATCAAATCGAGACGCTAAACATTACTTCACCGTTTCTCCTTTAATATCTTCTCTTATTATTCATAGTAATTGTAATAGCAGTATTATTATTTGTAGTAGTAGTAGTAGTAGTAGCAGCAGTAGTAGTACTTCTTATAAATAGGCACTAATACAGAGGAGAGTGCATTTTAACATGTCGATGATTATTATTATTATTATTATTATTATTATTGTTGTTGTTGTTGTTGTTGTTGTGGATGTTTTTTTCATTTGTAATGTGCATTACGAGCTGGCCCTATATTTCCACCGGAGGCTTCGTGAGACAACACGTTTATTTCGTTGCTTTTTGTTGTTGTTTTTTTGGGGGGAAGGGGGAGTGCAAAAGATGCAAACTAATGACGTGGCATTCGATCAGGGAGGAAATATGTTCACTGCATGAAGAGAAATCTACTCAAGATGTGAGAAATACCCAAGGATACATGGCCCAGTGGATAAAGACGTTGGTTGAAGTAAACCAGTGACTTGACCAAAAGAGTTGTGAGTTCAATACCTGACCACAGCAGAGGTGAACAAAAAAACGTGGAGAGTTGATTTAATAAATAACTGAAACTGAGTTATCCAGAAAAGCCATGGCACGCGGAATCTACCCTAAAGTGTTCGATACAGAATTCCTTCGTATATTTCCTGAAGAAGACCGGAGCGTACAATGGCCGAAACGTCATGGATATGATAATAAATATGAGGAAAACGGCTCAAACAATGCAAATAATGTAAATAACCATGATTACGATTTTATTTTGTTTTGAAATTCATATATTTTGAGAATAGCAGGAATTTCATCCACATATTCGTTTCCTCGTCTTGATATCTTTCCCAAAGTTCCAATAACAGCAGTTGATATTGTTGCCTTCATGTACCACAATCTAATGCTTTCCATCTACTTGTCCTTGTTTTTACTTAGTTTCTCAAACATTTTAAAAGATGTGTTTTAGTCGGCTGGGGCTGCAACATGTATCAAAAGACGTGTTTCCAGCATGATTCTTTTCACAATTATATCTGGTTGATTTGCCTGGACTTTCCCATCAGTCTGAATGCTGAAATCTCAAAGGATAGTAAACTTTTCATTCTGTACAACTTGTAGTGTCTCATGTTCCTACTAATTCTCCTTGCGAGGGAGGCTGAGCGACAAATGTACGACAAATTATATCTTTGCATGTACTCTCTTCGGAACAGTTGGTCACGCCCTAGTATTATGTGGGCATTTCTCGCCGCATGATCTATACATACGCAGCAGGATAGGTGGTTAGCAAATTTCAGGAGATTACATTTGTAGTTTCCGGTTGCAAAGAAACTGTTCCTGGACAGTAATTATGACTTCTTTAATTTCTGGTTTGTATTACTATAAGATAAAAAAAAAATATCAATAATGGCGAGATGCAACCTGGATTTTTATCTCACAACGTTCGATATTTCAAAGAGCTAATTTCTTTGAAAACCATATCAGGAGTTGACCCTAAAATTGTGATTTAAATTGTATAGTGAAAATTGTTTACAAGGCGTCGCTTTCAATCCAAACACGGTCGCAAGTCAACGTGACCTACGGTTTGCGCGTACTGGTCTTGTTCAAAATGGTCAGCAAACCAGATAAGGCCCTCACCTTTAGAAACTGTAACTAAGTTCCGCTCAGCATAGTTGGAAAATAAACCACAGCTTGGCTCTGTGGGTACGGAAGAATCAAAAATGGGGGTAGGTAAGAACCTGAAACACCTACCTAACAAGCAAGAGTAAATGGTCGTCAGAACTGGTACTAGAAGTGATAGCAAAAAGACAAAGTTTACTAACAGCAAAAAAAATGATAGGGAATTGTCCTTATGATTACCCACGTTATGGAAAGGCGTTCAGAGACACAATCGCCCACGGTATGAATAGACATGGTACATAAATAAATGAAGGGAGCAGCACAACAACAAACGACGTTTAGTTAAAAATATACACGAAGTCAAATGTAACTAACATCAAGTTTGCTAAGGGTATACCAGGTGCATGCATCACAGTCAAATAAGAGCGCATAAGCTTCCAACTTTAGAAATACCTTATGGTCGAGTAATCTAATTTACGACTGAGAGATCAGTTAATGCCCAACTTGAAAGGTTAGGTGATGGTCCCGCAGACGTTGAGTGGTTCTATCAAGACTGAACTCCATCTCATTACGACATAGGGTTAACGCACTGGATTGGGAGAAGTGGCCGTGAAAAATGGACTCTTCGCTCGCCAGACATTAGTCCGTTTGACTTCTTTTTCTGGGGTACGCTAGGTGTTTATCGTTCAGGTCAAACCCACAGCTGGCTTGTTTGAATAACACTTATTTTTTTCCTAAGTATCTAATTGTGAGCCCTTGTCCGCTTAACTATATCACAATTCAATTTTTAAAAAGCCCTCGCGGCACCCGGCCCTGATGTTTTTTGGGTTTTTTTTTTCCGACTGTTCTCACTCATGGAAAGACATTTACAGTGGATTAAAGCCTAAGTGACATGACCATTTGTTTAAGGTTCGACAACAGATAAGAAAATCCGTGCTACTAACAGGAAATTCACTGGAGTCAATTATAATTGACCAAAATGAAACATGTTATTTTTTTTCACACATCCAAACTCAGGATGTTATCAGAAAAAGAATAAAAATGTACCTAACGTGTACCTGTCTTATATATGACAAAAAGGCATTCGATAAAGTACATCACAAAAATCTGTTAGAACTGCTTAGCAAAATCAAAATATTTAGGAAGGATAATAATATAATCAAGAACCTATACTAGCGGCAAACTGCCTGCACACGAATAGAAAATAAGTTTAGCAGATATACAAAAATAGAAAGGGATATAAGAGAAGTATGTGACTTCTTATTTAGCCGATACAGCAAGGTGATTATGAGAACATTAGACGTGCTACTGGGATTCATTATTAGCGGCCACAATCTAAACAAGAGATGACACAGTTTTGATGGCAGACACGGAAAGAAAAGTACAAAAAACAAACCCTACAGAAGGCAGTGAATGAAAGCAAGAAAAAAGGATTAAATATCAATTGCATGAAGACAAAATACATGGCTGTTCGCAAAAAGGATGAGACCAGAATGCAAATAGGAAATCGGTGATGCCAAAATCAAACGAATAAAATAAAAAAAAATAAATATCTCGCAGAGTACGGAAAATGCGATACTGAAGGCGAATTAAGGTAGCTAAAAATATCGATGATAAATTCATGGGAAGGCTTAAATTCGAGATCAATACATTGACATTCTTTTCGCATGTTTCAATATTGTCTATTTTAAGTTTAATAACTTTCGCAAAAACAGGTCTACTTAAATGGACGTCAAGTATTTAAGTCTGGCGTTTCATTCGATCAGCTACACTCGGAAAAATCCTGAAGCATTTGGAAGATGGCTCTATTGACCCATTTGAGAAACTTGTTGAAATTTTATTAAACAGAAGAAAAACTATTTTGCAATGGAGCTCTGAAACAAAACTCTACTCTAAATAACATTTAAAAAAACATTTTAGAAATCAACATATTAAAACTTCATAAAAGTGTTCTTTGCTCGTGAGAATTTATAAATCCGCGCCATCTGAGCATAATATCTTCATTGGAAGCTTCAACTTATACACGGACAAAGTTTGGCTTTTTACCTATTTCTCACACATAAAATAGTGAATATTGTCAAAATATAAAGATACATCTTTGTCGTTGTTACCACAGCGTTTCAGCTGTTGAGTTCTCCTGCCTTACTCAAGTGTATATCGATCTACAGGAAATTGTGAACTGAACCCGTTCGGTAGACTGTTTTCGTTCCAATGCTCATGTCTAGTATTTATTTTATTTAGTGCAGTTCAGTACCATTCACACTGCCCGCGCCAGGAATTGAACTCAAAATCTACATAACCAAGATCACAAATCAACAATTTTGCCCACTAGGCCATGAAATCAAATCGTTGTAGTAAGCTTTGAGTTTTAAAATTAACCTAGCTGCTGATTAAGCTGCAACTGTTGTTGCTGCTGCTGGCTGCCATGTTGTCTACGTTTCCCATGTTTCTGATGCTGCTTCCGGTTGAAGGCTTGATTCCACATGTCTTTTTTCTTAATTGACAGCTCCCATATATTGGGTATTCGCTTATAATCGCATTGACATATTATAATAGTCATAGCCGGCTAATCGTTTGCGAACACACTGGTCAGTTAACCAATCGCTGTTGTAAATGCCTGCTCAGGGAGATATTTGTTTCTTCGGCCTGTGATTTACTATGCTGGGAGGAATTTTGTTTAATTTTCGGAAGAGAGTGCATTATCTTTCAGAAGAGCTACGTATATCCAATTGCAATAATATAGATTTGGTCAACCCGTGGTCTGTTTTTTTTTTCCGGAGGCGCACGCTGGGATCACCTCTCTAACAAATTGACTGTAGTGACATTCGATCCCTTTTCTCACGATCCGAAAGCGAACGTTCCAGCTGTGCGTCTTATATCGACTTATACACATGTATATGCGGCATGGCCTATTTTCTTTCTTTTTTTATGTGATTTTATGCAAACATTGACCAAGAGACGAGTGACGAAATTTCGATAAGAATGTCGCTAAAACTGTCGCAGTATTAGCGACATTCTTATCGAAATTTCGTCACCGCCTCTATCTGAGCTTCAGTTGATTCCTCCATTTGCATTGACGTTGTTCATCTGATAGAAAGGCGACTTTCAATTTGCATCTCGTTTAAAGACAGTCTGACGGAGACTCTTACCATTTCCCGACGATTCCAACCGGGAGACTCGATTCACACGTTAATGTTTGTTCAGCTGCGGTCAACTTACAAGGATCATGTTTATCTACTCGAATTGCGCACAGAGCGACACGTCATCTATCGATAATGAGACGCCAGTCGTTGAAATTGCAGTTTGCAGTGAAAACAATACAAGCTGATGAGTTCGTTGTTTTATTTTTCAGAGATGAGATTGCTAGATATAGATAACTTACATTGGCTTCCGCTTGCTATAGATGACAGGTTTCTCAAATCAGCATTTGCCCCTATTTTTATTTTCATTACACATATACTGACAGTGAAACTCAATTTATTTCCTGACCACTGACCATCCATTCTGGTTCTCACATCATGTCTATCGTAAAACCTATTATAATAGATTCGTGTATCAAAAGATAAGTAATGTATTTGCAATCTCTGTGTTTCCCATGGATCCATATCTGACAGCAGATTTCAATGTCTTTCTATGATAAAATCATTTGCAATGCATTTAAATTTTCCATAGAATAATTATATGCTGGGGGGGGGCACATGAATTTTTTCCTGACCATTGACAATCCAGTTTTTCTTACTTGTAATGCTTTTATATATTAGAAAAAGCATTTCCATTATATCAGTTAAACTTGATAAGTAAGCGAGATGCAGTTAACATCAATCAAAGATTTCCATCTAAACTATATAATAATTACCGTTGTGTATTTATTCATTTATATCTTTTGTGCCACGCGCTATCTAATAAGAGAGGACACCTTCAATAATATAATATGGCATTTCATTTAATAAAGAGGGATAAAATGACATCGCAGTGATACTATCTTTATATCATTATGCCTAATTTTTCATGTATGGTACAAAGTATATTGTAAACAATTTACTGAATGAATAATATCAAATATGGCGCAAAATATGTCATATTTCTATAATAGTTAATTCATCATATATGGGCACATTGGAAGAGAGGTTTAATCCCACACTGTTGTAAGACCGTCTTCATATTTGAAAACACGTGTACAGTTGATAAATAGATAGATAGATAGATAGATAGATAGATAGATAGATAGATAGATAGATAGATATGCCTGAAGTTTCATATATGGAACACAGTATATGGTAAACCCTTTACTGAATGAATAATATCATATATGGCGCAAAATATGTCACATTTCTATAATGGTTCATATATGAGCACATTGAAATAGAGCTTTAATCCTACACAGTACTTAAGACCGACTTCATATTTGAAAACACGTGTACATTAGATAGATAGATAGATAGATAGATAGATAGATACGAACAGTCTGAGATAGATAGATAGATAGATAGATAGATAGATAGATAGATAGATAGATAGATAGATAGATAGATACGAACAGTCTGAGATAGATAGATAGATAGATAGATAGATAGATAGATAGATAGATAGATACGAATAGGCTGAGATAGATAGATAGATAGATAGATAGATAGATAGATAGATAGATAGATAGATACGAATAGGCTGAGATAGATAGATAGATAGATAGATAGATAGATAGATAGATACGAACAGTCTGAGATAGATAGATAGATAGATAGATAGATAGATAGATAGATATGAACAGGCTGAGATAGATAGATAGATAAATCGATAGATAGATAGATAGATAGATAGATAGTTACGAATAGGCTGATAGATAGATAGATAGATAGATAGATAGATAGATAGATAGATAGATAGATAGATAGATAGATGAAAAACTACGCCGACACCACGCTACTTCAATAAGTAATCACAGGAAATGCTACAATAGAGAGAATTCCGCCCAAACATTTGACAATAGGCGAATCAGAAATTCTCCTCAACAACCACCGTCATTTTAACACATAAATAGATCAATAAGTGGAGGGAGATAGCACAACCAAATATCGCATGTCCATATAAACAATTCTGGACATAGCCAATAGCAGCCAAGGAAAAACAACCACAAAGAAAATACATATAACAACAGAAGAAAAATTTAAAAAAAAAAAATACAATTTCAGAGAAAACAAATCATCGAATCGGAAGTACAGAAATAAATCCGGACTGAACCAAAGACAAGAAATAACATGCATGTGCAAGGGAACAACAACAGATAAAAGACAGAAATACATAATAATCACAAATCAGTTCAGTCAGTTGTGTCATGCGCGATACACGCTTAGGCGATCATATACCTTTCGATACATGACTGACGAGGCAGATATTGTTCCCGCAGTAGGTTGCCATTTCTTTCTGCAGTAGACCAGTTGCTTTCTAAGGCTACAGAACCCTGTCTGTCATGCTATTTACCCATAGCGGGTGGTGAGAAGAAGAGGATCCATACCTTTCCCAAAGGTATTCAGTCAATAATGAGTGATGCGGGATACACGCTTAGGCGATCATGTATCTTTCGCTACATGACTGAAGAGGCATATATTTCCCGTAGTAGGTTGCCATTTCTTTCTGCAGTAGACCTGTTGCCAACCAAGGCTATAGAACTCGGTCTGTCCTGCTATTTACTTATAGCAGGAGGTGAGAAGAATAGAATCCATACCATTCCCAAGAGTATTCAGTCAGTTATGTGCCTTGCGTGATACACGCTTAGGCGATCATGCATCTTTCGATACATAACTGACGACGCAGATTTTTTCCCGCAGTAGGTTGCCATTTCTTTCTGCGGTAGACCAGTTGCCATCTAAGGATGCAGAAACCGGCCTGTCATGCTATTTACCCATAGCTGGGGGGGGGGAGAAAAGAGGATTCGTACCTTTCCCAACGGTATTCATTCAATTATGTGCCATGCGTGATACACGCTTAAGCGATCATGTATCTTTTGATACATGACTGACAAGGCAGATCTTTTTCGGAGTAGGTTGCCATTTTTTCTGCAGTAGACCAGTTGGCATTTAAGGCTACAGAACCGGGTATGTCCTGCTATTTACCCATAGTTAGGAGGAGAAGAAGAGGATCCATACATTTTCCAAGGGTATTCAGTCAGGTATGTGCCATGCATGATACACGATTAAGCGATCATGTATCTTTCGATACATAACTGTCGAGGCAGATTTTTCTCCCGCAGTAGGTTGTCATTTCTATCTGCAGTAGACCAGTTGCCATCTAAGGCTATAGAACCCGGTGTGTCCTGCTATTTACCCACAGCTGCGAGGAGAAGAAAAGGATTCGTGCCTTTCCCAAAGGTATTCAGTCACTATTTAGCACTTTACCTCTAATGCTTATATATCAACCATGTCACCATGAATGTCCCTGGGGTCTAAACATTTTTCACAAGGAACTTTATAACACTACGATGCCAATTTTTTTTCCCTTACAACAGAAATCGCTACTAGTTACATTTGAAGTCTTCTTTGACCAGTTAGATGACAGCCCGTCCTGGGTATGACGATAAACTACATCCAGCAGCAAAGCCTCTGATCTGGAGATTTTCAGGCGTGTGGAAACACCTCTTAATTGCTGTGGTTCCCACGTTCACCCTGAACTAGAATGGCGGTACCTGTTAGGGACCCAGCAATTGGTAAATAACTAACCCCCAAACTGGGATCAAAACATTATGAAAGTATAAACAGTTTTATAGTAAAATACCAGAAATATATTTTTGTAAATTTTTAAAAAAAATTAAAATATTACCTGTCATGCATTTTTTGAAAAAAATATATATATATACCAGCAATATATTTTTGTAATTTTTTTTAAAAAATACTAGTAATGCATTTTTTGAAAAAAAAAATATATATATATTTTTGTAAATTTTTTTAAAAAAATTAAAAATTTACCTGTAATTAAGAGTAATGCATTTTTTGGAAAAAAATACCAGCAATATCTTTTTGTAATTTTTTTTTTAATTTAAAATTACCAGTAATGCATTTTTTGAAAAAGAAAATACCAAAAGTATATTTTTGCAAAATTTTTTTTTAAAATTAAAAAATTACAAGAAATGCATTTTTTGAAAAAAAAAAAAAAAATACCAGCAATATATTTTGTAAAAAATTTTTTAAAACTTAAAAATTACCAGTAATGCATTTTTTGGAAAAAAAATACCAACAGTTTATTTTCTGTAATTTTTTTTTTTAAATTAAAAAATTACCAGTAATGCATTTAAAAAAAAAAAAAAAAATACCAGCAATATATTTTTGCCAAAGAAATCACTAACGCTTCCAAGAAAATTAAGTGTCGACATTAGATGACCCATGAGGAGTTGATATGCCGTTAGATAAACAAGCAACAGTTTACCGAGAAAGAAACAAGACATTTATTAATAAGAAGAGTTGAAATTAATGCGTACATCATTTCACAGCTCGAGAAACCCTTATTCATAATAAGCCTATGAATTTTTCAGCACCCCCTCGTCGTATTTCTATATTAAGATAATTTATAATAGATGTATGTTATACATTTATATAGAATGCAGGGTGTTGGTAAAAATGTTTTTACGTACAATGACAGACTTCACTTCGGATCACCTCTTGCAAATAACTAGCGGAGGAATGACAAATTCAACGGTAAGTAGATTTTTTCTTCTGTGTGCCGTTTTGCTTCAGGACGTGAGCAGTCATGGCTCCACACAATTCTCTATTCTTCTTAACTCTTCGTAACGTTTGTTTTTTGGGTTTTTTTTTTACCATTGCTCCCACATCAGTAGCGCTATCCATTCCCAGAATCTCGTCAAACTTATAGCTTGCTGCAAGCCACCTGTCTTTTGCCATTCAATATATCCTATGAAGTCATATTTTTCAAGACTCAGCGACTTCCTCAATATATCTCCAAGAAATATGTCTATTTCTGATTCTAATCTTTTTCTTTTCCTTCTCTCTGTCTCTCTCTCTGTGTCTTTTTTACAAATACTTTCATGGTAATTGTTCCGAGGAGCTGCTTTCGCTGGTTCCCAGACTTCGCGAATTCAAGCGTCCTACGAGGCTGGCATCCCGCTCTCACTCTTTCACTGTTGAAACTGTTAAATGTAGTCGCCTCTTCTACTCCAATAGCTTCATATCTCGCACCTCTCGCCTTTGGAACTCCCTTCCTGTTTACCTGATAGCTTTAATCTATAACTATTCAAATGTAATGTCAATCGACATCTCCAGTTACCTTGATCTATCCACTATTCTTCTCCCCATCCTCTCCTCTATTATTACTAACTGCTTTCGCTCCAAATCCTCTGTAACCCCCGGCGTACTAGTGGCTTCCCTCCTTGCAAGGGGTGAATTGCTTAAAAGAAAAAAGAGGATTGATATGATAGCACTCTTTTCTTTGTTTCAAGCTAAATGTTGTTATTTGTTAGGATTTTGTTTATTTTTTTTTTAAGCATAAATATGACTTCGGATTTCGGTGCCATATTTTCTATCTTCTATTCAAATAAACCCCCAGATATTTAAGCTTTTGTACTTGCTTGATTTTGACTTCTCCAATTTGTTACTGTCATCTTGAGATTTTTCTCTAGCTGACAACTCTACATCCTAATTTCTTACAATTGACAGTCCTTTCTTCTCGCGTTCCTTTAATGCCTTGTTTAGAAAGACGGCAAGGCGATATCACTGTTTTCAAAAAATAGACACTGCACACTTTACTAGGACCGGCGACTACTACTTGTATGAAGCTACTTGAAATGCAACAGAAAAAATCTATGATCACGGAATTGATCGATAGAATTTTCGCAGTAAAACGTGAGATTTTTCTCTAGCTGACAACTCTACATCCTGATTTCTTACAATTGACAGTTAGTCCTTTCTTCTCGCGTTCTTTTAATTCTTCGCAGTAAAACGTGAGGCTTTGTCTTCTGACCAAGATACAATCAACTTACATATTCCAACGCCATTTCTCAGGACTCATATTCTGTTTATAATCAATTCACCCCAAGCAAGGATGGCACGGCCAGTAAGATATAAGAGGCTAGTGGAAGGGAAAAGAACAAATTTAGAAGGGAGTAGAAACCTCGAAAAACTGGGGAGAAGTGTGAACTCGGCGAAGCTTTTATGCAGTTTTTAAGATTGTAGTAAGAAAATAAATAAATAAAAAATAAAGTTTCAGAATTTAGGCGGAGGCGTTAGAAATATAGGGTTGAAGTAGATTTTAGAAGGAAACGGAATCCTAATCCTAAACAGGACATAAGGGATAAATATTTGCTCCAGTTTTAAAAAAAAAAACTGGGAGGAGTGTGAACTGGACGCTAAGCAAACCAATTTACTCCTATTGATGTAAAAAAAAAACTAATTTACATTATTCAGACTATTGTCCTCATCTTTGTCGCCATATTTATTACAACGTTTTCATCGTTGTACGCACCGGCCTTCTCCAGGTCGTTAGAATGTCGAACTGAACCCTTTATTTCGCTTACTGGGGTAGACTGTTCTAGTTCCACGTACCATGTTTAATGGATATCAATCATCTGTTATCTCCTGCTAATTCCCCTCTCCAAGTTCTCCACTGCCTTAACCGGGTATTGAACTCACATTCTTTGGGTGATGTTACTGGATCTAACTAACGCCTTTATCCACTGTGCCATGTGTCCACGAGGATTATGAGTTCAATACCTGGTTAAGGCAGTGGAGAACTTTGGAAAGGTATGGATTCTGTTCTTCTCACCTCCTGCTATGAGTAAATAGCAGGACAGACCGAGTTCTATAGTCTTGGTTGGCAACTGTCTACTGCAGAAAGAAATGGCAACCTACTACGGGAAATATATGCCTCTTCAGTCATGTAGCGAAAGATACAAGATCGCCTAAGCGTGTATCCCGCATAACTCATTACTGACTGAATACCTTTGGGAAAGGTATGGATCCTCTTCTTCTCACCCCCTCCCGCTATGGGTAAATAGCATGACAGACCGGGTTCTGTAGCCTTAGATGGCAACTGGTCTACTGCAGAAAGTGAGCGAAATAAAGGGTTCAGTTCGACATTCCAACCACCTGAAGAATGCCGGAGCGTATAACGGCCGAAACGTTGTAATAAATATGGTGACAAAGCTGAGGTCAATAGTTTGAATAATGTAAATAGTGTAGAAAACTAAATAGTAATTAAAATTTCAAAGTTTATGTGGAAAAGTAAGAAGTAAAGTATAAGAGAAGGAACCGGATACCCAATCCTAAATATGAAACTAGGGATAACACTGCCCCTGTTCAAAAGACCAGAGAAGAGCGTATATGTAATATGAGCAACAATATTTTTTTCTTCTAATAATATCATCTTAATTAATGGTAACAATAAAAATAACAGGAATAATGATAATTATTTTTTTTAAGTTCTTAACCTTTGCTTACCAATTCCTTTCCATTTTAGAAAGCAATTTCCTAATATCCAAAAAATCGAACATCCCCAGGGAAGATCAAATGTTTTCGTTCTCTATGCTCTATTCAGCATAACCGATATTACATACGAAAAAAAAGTATTGTTGGATGACCCACGAAGATTAAAATGTCCGTTTATTTCTCTTTTAGTTGCTCTGGGCAAAGGTCTGACGAGAAACAAATGTGATTAGAATTATCAGGTTTCGTCTGAAACCAATCTGTCATGATCGTTTAAATCACTGAGGAAAAAGTTGAATTATTTCTTTTTTTTTATCATTTCACTCTAAAGTAAGGCAATAACGCCACTAAGATGCAAGAGGTTGCTGGGTGTTGGAGAATATGAAAAAAAATACTATTACGGAGAGATAATAATAAAGCAACATGAATTAAGAAGATTGACATTGCACTTAAATTTGTGAAGAGCAAAGTTGACAGGGAAGCAAGAAACCAGAAGAGAGTTCCACAAGCAAGAAGTGCAAGGGAAGAAACTGTTAACATAGAACTTACGGTTCGCCATTTCAACTGTAAACTGATGAGACCTAGTTGCCAATCTAGTACTGCGCTTGAATTCATAGAATCTAAGAGGTGAGTTTATCAGAACATTTATCATGAAATTAGTTAAAGAAAAGACACAGAGAAGCTTAATTACGGCGAATTATTATTATTGTTAGTAGTAGTACTACTACTAGTAGTAGTATTTCATAGGAAGCACGGTGGAGTAATGAACAGCGACTCGGATAGAGTAATCGGAGAGCCGAGTTCGAATTCCAGTCGAATCCATTACATTCATTTACGCGCTAATACCCATGGCACATAACTGACTGAATACCTTTGGGAAAGGCATGAATCCTCTTCTTCTTCTTCTTCTTCTTCTTCTTCTTCTTCTCTCAGCTATGGGTAAATAGCATGATAGATAGTGTTCTGTAGCCTTAGATGGCAACTTGTCTACCGCAGATAGAAATGACAACCTACTGCGGGAGAAAAATCTGCCGCATCAGTTATGTATCGAAAGATACATGATCGTCTAAGCGTGTATCACGCATGGCACATAATTGAATGAATACCATTGGGAAAGGTACGAATCCTTTTCTTTGACCCCTACCCCTGCTATGAGTAAATAGCAGGGCAAACCAGGTTCTCTAGCCTTGCATGGCAACTGGTCTACTGCAGAGGGAGATGGCAACCTATTGCGGGTTAAAAATCTGCCTTGTCTGTCATGTCTCGAAAGATACATAATCGCCTAAGCGTGCATCACACATGGCACTTAACTGACTAAATACCCTTGTGAAAGGTATGAATACTCTTCTTCTTCCACAAGCTATAGGTAAATACGGGCAAATAGCATGATAGACCGTGTTCTGTAGCATTGCATGGCAACTGGTCCACCGCAGAAAGAAATGCCCACCCACTGCGGGTAAAAAAAATATTCCTCGTCAGTCATGTATCAAAAGTTACATGGCCGCCTAAGCGTGTATCCCGCGTGGCACATAACTGACTGAATACCCTTGGGAAAGGTACGAATCCTCTTTTTCTTCTCTCAGCCATGGGAAAATAGCAGGACGGACCAGGTTCTGTAGCTTTGCATGGCAACTGGTCTACTGCAGAGGGAGATGGCAACCTACTGCGGGAGAAAAATATGCCTCGGCAGTTATGTATCGAAAGATATATGATCGCTTAATCGTGTATCATGCATGGCACATACCTGACTGAATACCGTTGGGAAAAGTACGAATCCTCTTTTCTCCCCCCAGCTATTGACAAATAAGATGACAGACCGGTTTCTGCATCCTTAGATGGCAACTGGTCTACCGCAGAAAGAAATGGCAACCTTCTGCGGGAAAAAAATCTGTCCCGTCAGTATCAAAAGATACATGATCGCCTAAGCGTGTATCACGCAAGGCACATAAGTGACTGAATACCCTTGGGAAATGTATGGATTCTTTTCTCACCTCCTGCTATGAGTAAATAGCAGGACAGACTGGGTTCTATAGTCTTGGTTGGCAACTGGCCTACTGCAGAAAGATATGGCAACCTACTACGAAAAAAATATGCCTCGTCAGTCATGTATCAAAAATACAGTATCGCCTAAGCGTGTATCACGCATGTCACATAACTGACTTAGTATTAATTTAGTATTATTTTATTCTTCATTTTCATCTTCGTTTCACGGATCTATTGACTGTGTGGTTGCATTGAACATATTTTGTTGATTTCCAACATCATCTTCCGGTTGGCAATTTTGGTTGGGTCGTCGTTGAGGTGATCGTAATCACTGACAGGAATTTGAGAAAGTAAAGAGAATGGAAGAGAGAGAGAGAGAGGAAGAGGGAGAGATAGGTGGAGAGTGAGAGTGAGGGAAGAGGAAGAAAAAAGGTGAGAGAGGGAGGCAGAGAAAAAGGGTTTTGCAAAGACGCCGTGGGAAAAAGAGAAATAAAGGATGATTGAAAGAGAGTCTGAACGGAGATGAAGGAAGCGACAAGAAAGTTAGAAAGCAAAAGGGAAATGCAAATGTAGGATAAGAATAGCGATTGAAAAGAAAGCGAAGATAATCAAAAGAAAAAAAAGAGGGAGGTGTGAAAACGACAAGAAGGAAAATATAAGGAGGACAAAGATGATAGAAGGCGAAAGGGAAAAAAAAAAGGAAACAGAGAAAAGGGGAGAAAATGAGAAAGAGAGGAAGTCGATGAATAGAATTAAAGTTAAAAGAAAGGAAAAACGAAAGAATAAAATAGAATTAACCCCGGTTACCGAAATATCAAGATTAGAAACAAAGTGCAAAATCATCATCAGAGTTGTTTCCAATGCACAAACAATATGAATTCTCATCTTCAGCCACTCCCACATGCTCAGACCAATTTATGTTTCTTTAACACTCACAGAGTTTTTGTGATGTCAACGAATACTCGTTGTCACTTTCGTAATGCTCGTTGTAGCAGAAACTTTATAATCTCAGATTACAACTATAGTAACGCCGTCGAACAATACTGGTGTCACACGCCTTCGAATAGCTGTCGCGCTAATACTACTTGCTCGGTAATACTCTCTCTACAAGTAACCCGTATAGTGATTTGAATAGAGAAACAGTATAGTGAATAGAGTAGAGAATAGCGGTCCTCAAGGTAATAGAGGATAGAATAGAAATAGCGATCCGTATAGAAATAGTGATCAATTTGATACACACAACCTCGCATTTTCTCGCGTTTTCTCTGTGGTCACGTGGTCTACTTAATCCAATAATGGGATCGCCTGTGTTTGATTTGGTTTGTTTTGTTTTAAGGCATATCAACTTTAATGGGTTATTTAATGCCGACAAGATTTTTATTGATGGTAATATTTTTCAAATGCACTGCTGGTAAAATTTTGTTCCTTCAAAAATATATTTCTAGTAATATTTTTCTTCAAAAATATATAGTTTGTAATTTCTTTTTTCAAAAAAAGTATAGCTGGTAATATCTTTTTTTTTTTCAAAAATGTATTGCTGGTAATATTTTCGTTACAAAGAATTTCTGGTATTAAAACCTATTTTTACACTTTCATAGTGTTTTAACCCCAGTTTGGGGGTTAATTATTTGCCCATAGCTGGGACCCTAACAGGTGCTACCACCCCGACTAAGGGTGGATCTGGGAACACCAGCAATTAAGAGGTGGTTCCACGCTCCTCAAAACCTCCTGATCAGAGGCCTTGGACGTAGTTTATCGCCATACCCAGGACGCGGATATAGTTTATCGTCATACCCAGGAAGGCAGAAACGACGGAGAATGACGAATAGATAATTGCAATTTAAGATTTGAAAATTGCAGTCACTTATGATCACATCATCACCATCAACCCGGACGAAACCTTTCCCTTCGGCAAAGCTTCGTCCGGGTTCCTCTCTGTCAAAGCAGAGAGTTCGACAGACGTCGCAGACAATCAGAGACTGAATCTAAACATATGTCAACAGCAAGTATTCTCTCTGTCAGTAAAAGTATACTTTGGACGAATCCATCTTATGTAAAAAGGGGAGAGCCCCACAACAGAAGTAAATAAAACGATGCCGAATTGAAGCCTCTACAACACACGGGCTTACAGGGAGAGAAGGTGAAAGAGAATGAGAAAACTAAAAATGGGGAGGATTAAAGAAATGACAAAAAAATGAATACTGTTCAAGAAGACAGAAGATGGAGATTGACACCGCATTTAAATTTTTGAAGATGGTAGTTATAATGAAGTGAGAAATTGGCATGGAGTTCCACAGGTTTGAAGTGCGAATTAAAAAAAAAAACTTACAGTGGAAATGGCGGTTGTATCTCACTATTTCGGTAATAAAACGGTATGACTTAGTTACCAATCTCGTAGTAAGCTTAGTTTATGTCGCCAGTGTACCAGAGAGGAAAGACGTCAGAGATATTGCCATAAAAATATTTGTAGAACAAACAGAGGGAAGCCACGTTATATCGATGCAAAAGTTATTGGAGTAACATTAGAAAGCTACTCGCAAATAGAGTACTGTTCTTTAAAAGTGACTCACCTTATCCTTTGAATTTAGTTCAACTTTCGTTTCATCGGAGAAGAGAACATTCTTCCATTCCTCTTGGCTTTGTTGGCTTTGCTTATTAGCGGCTTAAACCTTCGTGTACAAGATTTGTAGCCTTGTTCTAACAGCCACCTACAGACTGTTGACGAGGCAAGACTAACACCTTGCTCTTCGCTTAGACTGGCTGCAATTTCTTGGCTAGTTATAGTCCTATTCTTCGCAACTTTTCTCTTGATTACCCTGCCAGTTCTATCATCAATCTTTTTCTTTCGTCCCCTTGTTTCCTTCCTTGGAGTAGGAGTGGCATCATTATGTGCCCTAAGCACTCGCGAGACAGTTGATTGTGTGGTTATAGCAGTTTCTGCAATTTCTCTCGTAGACTTGCCTGCTTTTGAGAGGGCAATACTAGATGCCTTAAGTGGTTCTTATGCATGTTTCTACCCTTTCATCTGGTTAGTGACTTGAGTGGCTATTTCAAGCTGTTTTTATACCTTATGAGGCTTTCTGGAATATTCTGGAATACTCTAGATTTAATTTAAGCTGTTCTAGAATTCTCTAGAATATTATTCTGAGTGTATTGTAAAATAGTTTTCAATATTTTGTCAAAAGCTCTTTAAATTTACCAGTTTAATCATTAGAATGCGATATCTGAGTCACTTTTTTTGCACAGAGTTTTTCCTGAATCACATTTATATCCAAATTTATAATTATCAATAGAACACCTTAGGGTAAATAAACTTTTTTCCTAGGTGTCGGGAAGGGGTCTTTATATTAGTAAGATTTAAAATTATTCTAACCCCCAAAACAATAGACAAAAAAAATTTTTAGTAAAAAAACCAGGTGAATACTAGAAAAACAAATAGTCAAAGCGGACTTATGGTCTTTGACGCTATAGTCATACAACAAAACACAACCATCTATAAATAAAAACAATTATAGATTAAGAACCTATATACTTAAATGTACAGGGTGCTCCAAAAGTCTTGTCAACCGTAGATAATATAATTTTCTATTTCTGACTGACACGAAAATGATTGTGGTCGTACCCACTTTCTCGATGTGTAACAGCGCCAGTGAAAAGGAATAAACTCAATCAAGCAAACGTGCTTTATAGTACTGTATTACTTGTTCTATTGTTCTCGTTACATTTCGGTAACGGGGGCCAAGTCTTCCAGACCACCCTGTATATCAAAAACAAAAAAAAATAAAAAAAAAATAAAACACAGATCTCGCTGACGTTACAACCCTCTTTCCTTATGTTACAATACTCATTAGTTTCAAAATCTTACTAAAGTCACTAATTTCTCTATCTAACCTGATGGTGATTGAAGAAACTGCAAAGCTTGCACCATATTTCTTGTAGTTTTCTTCCGAAACACACTTTTGACTGTTTCTGTGTAGTGATTCTCCAAGCGTAGCACAAGGCCGAAAGTATAGGGCACCCAGTGAGGATCGAACTCACTACTAAGTCGTAATTGTTCTAGCGAGACAAGCTTGCTAATAATTACACCACCTCGAGGTGTCCTAGTGATTTTCCAAGCGTAGCTCAGATGTGGCACTAGGCCGAAAGTTAGAGGCACCCAGTGAGGATCGAACTCACTACTCAGTCGTAATTGTTCCAGCGAGACAAGCTTGCTAACCATTACACCACCTCGAGGTGCCCTGGTGATTTTCCAAGCGTAGCTTGGATGTGGCACAAGGCCGAAAGTAAGAGGTACCCCATTGTTTCTGTGTAAATGTATTCTTTGGCTGAAAAGTCAATGAAAATTAATCTACACAAAATGTCGTTTTTAATAAGATTCGCCTTAAAGAACTGCACAAATACACAATCAAAAAAAAAAATATATATCACGTATTCTTATAAATATTATAAAACAATATGAAATTTATCGTAGAATGTGCGCAAATTATATACAAATACTGTTCCTTCTTACAGATAAAAAATGAGCATCTACGGATCTTTTTTTATTCTGGTATTTGAAAGCTAAACATTATTTTTTTTTCAAAATGACATCCCGGTTTAAGTCAGGTAAGTTTGCTAGTTCTGAAAAAAAAAAAGAAATAAAAAATATTTTCATATTTTAATCATTTTGTTTTCGTTTCTCTTTCTTCAGGTATTTGAAGGACATCTTTTCCCTTGAAATTAAAGTTGGATTTGTTGAGCTAACTTCCAGAATAAACAATATTTTAGAAACATTTTTCTTACTTATTGACTTAAAAAATACTTTGGCGGATCGATAGATACGAATGTAGAAAACAGATAATTTTTTTTTTTTTTCTTAGAATCGATAGATTGCAATAAGTCTATAATCAGCATATGCACAAATATCGCAGCTTCGAAAGAAAAATTGTCATTCCTTTATTTTTTTTTATATAAGGAGGAACCTATTTATCAAAGACTTAGAAAGGAATGGCTTGAAATCATCGCAAACCCTAAAAGCTCTATATCCAGAGAGCGTAGACTTACTATTGATAGCTTTCAAGGATAAGTATATGTTAAAAAAGATTCTTTGGGACCAGTTTACTCGTATTTTGTTCACAACTTGTGGACTTACCATTAATAGCTTTCAAGAATAGGTATTCGTTAAAAAATACCCTTTGGGATCAGTTTACTCAAGTTTTGTTCACAACTTGTAGCCTTACTATTAATAGCTTTCAAGAATAAGTATTTGTTAAAAAAAGATTCTTTGGGATCAGTTTACTCGAGTTTTGTTCACAACTTGACAGCATCTGTGACCTTTTGCCTTAAGCGTCTATCGCGAATATAAAGCTTTTTTTTGTCTTAATATACTGTATATATCTATGATATGGCAGTAAGTCAAAAGTATAGAGTACCCAGTGAAGATCGAACTCAATACTCAGTCATAATTTTTTTAGCGGGTTAAGACTGATAACCATTACGATATTTATTTCTGTTAAAAATACAGAAAGTGTGGCACAAGGCTTAAAAAAGAGAGGTGGAGAAGAGGACGGTCAACATCTGTCTTAACTTTAAATTTATCTAGCCGCAAACACTGACCTGAACATAAAAAGAATATTCCTAACACCAAAACAACACACTCTTATTTACCTTTCTTACTACATTCACCATAATACCTCATTGTCTCTATGAAAATCCTAAATAGTCCCCATATAACCACTACACCAGAATGTGGTGCCCAATGCTGATTTTATACGCATCGCTTAGATTGTACACAAGGCCGAATGTATAGGGTACCCGATGGGGATCGAACTCACTACTCAGTTGGAATTGTTCTAGCTTTTAAGCTGCGCTTATTATTCACTCTACTTTAAACACTATATTATCTCTAATGCCTAAGTCTTGTTCTATACTGTGCGTATGAACGAAATATCCCGGAGGTTAAATTGATGTCTAAAGATGATTTGATTCGATTTGTTTGTATAACGGCATATCAACACCCTATGGTCATTTCAATGCAGAAATTTAATTTTCTTAAGAGCTTTGAATTAATATAAAATATGTTATTCTGCTTTCACAGTTGAATAAATGGTAGTTGATACGCAGATTTTGTTCATATACATGTTTGTCAAAGGCAGCATTACTAGAGGTTGGGATATATGTGTTTTATGTTGTAGCTTTGGTGAGGTTATATTTTGGAATGCAGTTTGATTTCTTTTAGAAATTGTACGATATTATATGGATCAACGTCCTGAATGAATTCTTCCATATTGGTCATTTGATTGGTTAGTTGATTTGGTTGATTTTGTTTAGTGGCAAATCAACCTCTACGGGTTATTTAATGCCAAAATCTAAATATTATTAACATAACTGTATGGCTCTATCTAAATATATTCTGTATACAATTTTATACAGTCAACTACAGATAATATTTATTATTGTTAAGTTTATTGTTGTTATATTTTTTATAAATATGTATCGTTGGTAGTTATTTTATATAAATATGTGTTGCTGGTATTTTACTATAAAAATATATTTACTATTTGCCCATAGCTGGAGCCCAACAGAAGCTACCATCCTGGGTCAGGGTGGACCTGGGAACAACAGCAATTAAGGGGTGGTTCCACCCTCCTCATAACCCCAGTTTCTCGATCAGAAATCTTGCTGGTTGATGTAGATTATCATCATACCAACGACTAATCTAAAGAAGAAAAATCCCAAGCTGGTGTCAAAGTAATTATCTTGTGTTGTAACCAGGAAATGTTTACTGAATGAGGAATAACAAAAACGGAGGTCGGAAAAGAAATGATCATCATTATAACATCAACAAAATACAATACAGCCAGCGGCGTGAAATAGGTAAACCACTGCAAGTTGTGAACTACTTATACAGCATATTACCCCCACTTAAAATAGTATCCAATGTATTAATGAGGATTCGGTCATATCCATTTGTGTTCATAGGTACCGTATATAACAGTAACATCGATATATATATATATATATATATATATGTATATATAAAAGTGACCATAGAAGTCAACACTTAGAGGTGACCGTCTGTTTCATGCTAGATGCAATCGTCGGTGGCCTGACGATTGCATCTAGCATGAAAACAGACATTGCCTCTAAGTGTTCACTTCTATGTTCACTTCTATATTTACACACACCTATCTCTGATATTGAGCACTTTATCCCATAAATATACCCCATCTTAAGACTATATTTCTTTATATATATATATATATATATATATATATATATATATATATATATATATATACAGGAGTTCTAAAATGTACTCACTTTTTTAAATTGTTGTATCCTAGAAAAGGTTACTGAATGAGGAATAACCAAAACGGAGGTTGGAAATTAAATGGTAATCTTAATAACATCAACAAAATGCAATACACGCCAGCGGCGTGATGTAGGTAAACCACTGCTAGTGGTGGACTACTTATACAACATATTACCCCAACTTACAATAGTGTCCATATGATTGAGGATTGAGACATACCCATTAGTGTTCATAGGTACGGTATATAACAGTATTATTCCATCTCTTCTCTCCCACACCTATGAGTTAATTAATAAGCCTTTTATCACTAAAACCATTATTATCTCAAAAATAAGCCGTAGAGAATGAATGAATGAATCAATCAAACACTGATTAACTACGAAGACACGTCTTTTAGATTTATTTACATTCTCTGGAATATGAATATATAGAAACTACCGTGGCCACAAAGTGGGAGATCAGTTTATACAATAATTGTGATATAGGATTGATCCCCACTTTATATCCACATTATTTCTTGTTTGTTTATCAAATTCTGATTAGGTATATGTTGTAACCTAGAAAAGGTTACTGAATGAGGAATAAACAAAACGGAGATTGGAAATGAAATGGCAATCTTTATAACATCAACACCCTTGTACATGGAAACAATGCAGCTCTTAATATGAAGTATTGAAATTAAGGCATACAAGATTTCACAGCTCTAGCATCACTCTTTCATAGCCAGTCCATAAACTTTTCAGCCCACCCTCGTACATGGAAACAATGCAGCTCTTAATATGAAGTATTGAAATTAAGGCATACAAGATTTCACAGCTCTAGCATCACTCTTTCATAGCCAGTCCATAAACTTTTCAGCCCACCCTCGTTCATGGAAACAATGCAGCTCTTAATATGAAGTATTGAAATTAAGGCATACAAGATTTCACAGCTCTAGCATCACTATTTCATAGCGAGTCCATACACTTTTCAGCCCACCCTCGTTCATGGAAACAATGCAGCTCTTAATATGAAGTATTGAAATTAAGGCATACAAGATTTCACAGCACAAGCATCACTTTTTCATAGCCAGTCCATAAACTTTTCAGCCCACCCTCGTACATGGAAACAATGCAGCTCTTAATATGAAGTATTGAAATTAAGCTCTAGCATACATAGATTTTCAGCCCAGCTCTAGCAAACAACTCTTTTTGAATAGCCAGTCCATAAACATTTCATAGCCAGTCCATAAACTTTCAGCCTCACCTATAAACTCGTTCATGGAAACAATGCAGCTCTTAATATGAAGTATTGAAATTAAGGCATACATGATTTCACAGCTCTAGCATCACTTTTCATAGCCAGTCCATAAACTTTTTCAGCCCACCCTCGTACATGGAAACAATGCAGCTTTTAATAGAAGTATTGAAATTAAGGCATACAAGATTTCACCATCACTATTTCATAGCCAGTCCATACACTTTTCAGCCCACCCGTCGTTCATGGAAACAATGCAGCTCTTTAATATGAAGTATTGAAATTAAGGCATACATGATTTCACAGCAGCATACAAGATTTCACCCACCTCTAGCATCACTAATATGAAGTATTGGAAATTATATACAAGATTTCACAGCTCGATCACTCCATAAGTCCATAAACTTTTCAGCCCACCCCTCGTTCATGGAAACAATGCAGCTCTTAATATGAAGTATTGAAATTAAGGCATACAAGATTTCACAGCACTAGCATCACTCTTCATAGCCAGTCCATAAACTTTTCAGCCCACCCTCGTACATGGAAACAATGCAGCTCTTAATATGAAGTATTGAAATTAAGGCATTTCACAAGATTTCACAGTCCATAAACTAGCATCACTGGAAACAATTTCATAGCCAGTCCATAAACTTTTCAGCCCACCTTTTCAGCCCACCCCTGCTGTTCATGGAAACAATGCAGCTCTTAATATGAAGTATTGAAATTAAGGCATACATGATTTCACAGCTCTAGCATCACTCTTTCATAGCCAGTCCATAAACTTTTCAGCCCAATTCGTACATGGAAACAATGCAGCTCTTAATATGAAGTATTGAAATTAAGGCATACAAGATTTCACAGCTCTAGCATCACTATTTCATAGCGAGTCCATAAACTTTTCAGCCCACACCTCAATGTTCATGGAAACAATGCAGCTCTTAATCCATGAAGTATTGGAAATTAAGGCATACAAGATTTCACAGCAATAGCATCACTCTTTCATAGCCAGTCCATAAACTTTTCAGCCCACCCTCGTTCATGGAAACAATGCAGCTCTTACATGGAAACAATGCAGCTCTTAATATGAAGTATTGAAATCGTAATGGAAACAATGGTGCATGATTTCAAATTAAGGCATATGATAGCAGCATCACTTCATAGCCAGTCCATAAACTTTTCAGCCCACCCTCGTACATGGAAACAATGCAGCTCTTAATATGAAGTATTGAAATTAAGGCATACAAGATTTCACAGCTCTAGCATCACTCTTTCATAGCCAGTCCATAAACTTTTTCAGCCCACCTCGTTCATGGAAACAATGCAGCTCTTAATATGAAGTATTGAAATTAAGGCATACAAGATTTCACAGCTCTAGCATCACTCTTTCATAGCCAGTCCATAAACTTTTCAGCCCACCCTCGTACATGGAAACAATGCAGCTCTTAATATGAAGTATTGAAGTTAATTGAAAGCTTAGCATCACTCTTTCATAGCCAGTCCATAAACAGCCCAGATTTCACATACATGATTTCACAGCTCTAGCATCACTCTTTCATAGCCAGTCCATAAACTTTTCAGCCCATGGAAACAATGCAGCTCTTAATATGAAGTATTGAAATTAAGGCATACAAGATTTCAAGCCAGCCAGTCCATCCATAAACTATGAAGTTCAGCCCACCACTTTTCATAGCCAGTCCACCTTTTCAGCCCACCTACATGGAAACAATGCAGCTCTTAATATGAAGTATTGAAATTAAGGCATACAAGATTTCACAGCTCTAGCATCACTCTTTCATAGCCAGTCCATAAACTTTTTCAGCCCACCCTCGTACATGGAAACAATGCAGCTCTTAATATGAAGTATTGAAATTAAGGCATACAAGATTTCACAGCTCTAGCATCACTATTTCATAGCGAGTCCATAAACTTTTCAGCCCACCCTCGTCATGGAAACAATAGAAGTATTGAAATTAAGGCATACATGATTTCACAGCTCTAGCATCACTTTTTCATAGCCAGTCCATAAACTTTTCAGCCCACCCTCGTTCATGGAAACAATGCAGCTCTTAATATGAAGTATTGAAATTAAGGCATACAAGATTTCACAGCTCTAGCATCACTCTTTCATAGCCAGTCCATAAACTTTTCAGCCCACCTCGTTCATGGAAACAATGCAGCTCTTAATATGAAGTATTGAAATTAAGGCATACAAGATTTCAGATTTTTCACCAGTCCATAAACTTTTCAGCCCATCATGGAAACAATGCAGCTTAATATGAAGTAGTCCATAAACTTTTTCATAGCCAGTCCATAAACTTTTCAGCCCACCCTCGTACATGGAAACAATGCAGCTCTTAATATGAAGTTTGAAATTAAGGCATACAAGATTTCAAGCCTAGCATCACTCTTTCATAGCCAGTCCATAAACTTTTCAGCCCACCCTCGTTCATGGAAACAATGCAGCTCTTAATATGAAGTATTGAAATTAAGGCATACAAGATTTCACAGCCTAGCATCACTCTTTCATAGCCAGTCCATAAACTTTTTCAGCCCACCTCGTTCATGGAAACAATGCAGCTCTTAATATGAAGTATTGAAATTAATACAAGATTTCACAGCATCACATTTCATAGCGATTTCACAGTTCATGGAAACAATAGCATATGAAGTATTGAAATTAAGGCATACTTTTCATAGCATCAGTCCATCCAAACTTTTCAGCCCACCCTCGTACATGGAAACAATGCAGCTCTTAATATGAAGTATTGAAATTAAGGCATACAAGATTTCAAGCTCTAGCATCACTCTTTTTCATAGCCAGTCCATAAACTTTTCAGCCCACCCTCGTTCATGGAAACAATGCAGCTCTTAATATGAAGTATTGAAATTAAAAGCATACAAGATTTCACAGCTCTAGCATCACTCTTTCATAGCCAGTCCATAAACTTTTCAGCCCACCCTCGTTCATGGAAACAATGCAGCTCTTAATATGAAGTATTGAAATTAAGGCATACATGATTTCACAGCTCTAGCATCACTCTTTCATAGCCAGTCCATAAACTTTTCAGCCCACCCTCGTACATGGAAACAATGCAGCTCTTAATATGAAGTATTGAAATTAAGGCATACAAGATTTCACAGCTCTAGCATCACTCTTTCATAGCCAGTCCATAAACATTTCAGCCCACCCTCGTTCATGGAAACAATGCAGCTCTTAATATGAAGTATTGAAATTAAGGCATACATGATTTCACAGCTCTAGCATCACTATTTCATAGCCAGTCCATAAACTTTTCAGCCCACCTCGTTCATGGAAACAATGCAGCTCTTAATATGAAGTATTGAAAATTAAGGCATACAAGATTTCACAGCAAGCATCACTATTTCATAGCCAGTCCATACACTTTTCAGCCCACCCTCGTTCATGGAAACAATGCAGCTCTTAATATGAAGTATTGAAATTAAGGCATACAAGATTTCACAGCTCTAGCATCACTCTTTCATAGCCAGTCCATAAACTTTTTCAGCCCACCCTCGTTCATGGAAACAATGCAGCTCTTAATATGAAGTATTGAAATTAAGGCATACACAGCCTCTAGATTTTTTTCAGCCCACCCTCGTAGGAAACATCACTCTTTCAAGTATTGAACCAGTCCATAAATTTTCATAGCCAGTCCATAAACTTTTCAGCCCACCCTCGTACATGGAAACAATGCAGCTCTTAATATGAAGTATTGAAATTAAGGCATACAAGATTTCACAGCTCTAGCATCACTCTTTCATAGCCAGTCCATAAACTTTTCAGCCCACCTCGTACATGGAAACAATGCAGCTCTTAATATGAAGTATTGAAATTAAGGCATACAGATTTCACAGCTCTAGCATCACTCTTTCATAGCCAGTCCATAAACTTTTCAGCCCACCCTCGTTCATGGAAACAATGCAGCTCTTAATATGAAGTATTGAAATTAAGGCATACAAGATTTCACAGCTAGCATCACTATTTCATAGCCAGTCCATAAACTTTTCAGCCCACCCACTCGTTCATGGAAACAATGCAGCTCTTAATATGAAGTATTGAAATTAAGGCATACAAGATTTCACAGCTCTAGCATCACTCTTTCATAGCCAGTCCATAAATTTTCAGCCCACCCTCGTTCATGGAAACAATGCAGCTCTTAATATGAAGTATTGAAATTAAGGCATACAGTTTTTACAGCTCTAGCATCACTGGAAACTTTCATATTGCCAGTCCATAAACTTTTCAGCCACCAGCCCAATCGTTCATGGAAACAATGCAGCTCTTAATATGAAGTATTGAAATTAAGGCATACAAGATTTCACAGCAGCCAGTCCATAAACTTTTCAGCCCAACCTCGTACATGGAAACAATGCAGCTCTAATATGAAGTATTGAAATTAAGGCCATGATTTCCATAATCACTCTTTCATAGCCAGTCCATAAACTTTTCAGCCCACCCTGTCGTACATGAAACAATGCAGCTCTTAATATGAAGTATTGAAATTAAGGCATACAAGATTTCACAGCTCTAGCATCACTCTTTTCATAGCGAGTCCATAAACTTTTCAGCCCACCCTCGTTCATGGAAACAATGTTCAGCTCTTAATATGAAGTATTGAAATTAAGGCATACAAGATTTCACAGCTCTAGCATCACTCTTTCATAGCCAGTCCATAAACTTTTCAGCCCACCCTCGTACATGGAAACAATGCAGCTCTTAATAATTGAAATTACATACAAGATTTCACAGCTCTAGCATCACTCTTTCATAGCCAGTCCATAAACTTTTCAGCCCACCATGTTCATGGAAACAATGCAGCTCTTTAATATGAAGTATTGAAATTAAGGCATACAAGATTTCACAGCTCTAGCATCACTCTTTCATAGCCAGTCCATAAACTTTTCAGCCCACACTCGTACATGGAAACAATGCAGCTCTTAATATGAAGTATTGAAATTAAGGCATACAATTTTTCAGCTCTAGCATCACTATTTTTCATAGCCAGTCCATAAACTTTTCAGCCCACCCTCGTTCATGGAAACAATGCAGCTCTTAATATGAAGTATTGAAATTAAGGCATACAAGATTTCACAGCAATAGCATCACTCTTTCATAGCCAGTCCATAAACTTTTCAGCCCACCCGTCGTTCATGGAAACAATGCAGCTCTTAATATGAAGTATTGAAATTAAGGCATCCATAAATTTCACACCCTCTAGCATCACTATTTCATTTCAGCCCAATTTCATGAGTCGGTTTTAATATGAAGTGCATAAACTTTTCAGCCCACCCTCGTTCATGGAAACAATGCAGCTCTTAATATGAAGTATTGAAATTAAGGCATACAAGATTTCACAGCAATAGCATCACTCTTTCATAGCCAGTCCATAAACTTTTCAGCCCACCCTCGTTCCATGGAAACAATGCAGCTCTTAATATGAAGTATTGAAATTAAGGCATACAAGATTTCACAGCTCTAGCATCACTCTTTCATAGCCAGTCCATAAACATTTCAGCCCACCCTCGTTCATGGAAAAAAAAACAATGCAGCTCTTTCAATATGAAGTATTGAAATTAAGGTATTGACAAGATTTCACAGCTAGCATCACTCTTTTCATAGCCAGTCCATAAACTTTTCAGCCCACCCTCGTACATGGAAACAATGCAGCTCTTAATATGAAGTATTGAAATTAAGGCATACAAGATTTCACAGCTCTAGCATCACTATTTCATAGCGAGTCCATACACTTTTCAGCCCACCCTCGTTCATGGAAACAATGCAGCTCTTAATATGAAGTATTGAAATTAAGGCATACAAGATTTCACAGCAATAGCATCACTCTTTCATAGCCAGTCCATAAACTTTTCAGCCCACCCTCGTACATGGAAACAATGCAGCTCTTAATATGAAGTATTGAAATTAAGGCATACAAGATTTCACAGCTCTAGCATCACTCTTTCATAGCCAGTCCATAAACTTTTCAGCCCACCATCGTACATGGAAACAATGCAGCTCTTAATATGAAGTATTGAAATTAAGGCATACAAGATTTCACAGCTCTAGCATCACTATTTCATAGCCAGTCCATAAACTTTTCAGCCCACCCTCGTTCATGGAAAACAATGCAGCTCTTAATATGAAGTATTGAAATTAAGGCATACAAGATTTCACTATTTCATAGAGTCCATAGCATCACAATTTTAATATATAGAGTCCATAAACTTTTCAGCCCAGTTCATGGAAACAATGCAGCTCTTAATATGAAGTATTGAAATTAAGGCATACAAGATTTCACAGCTCTAGCATCACTCTAGTCCATAAACTTTTTCAGCCCACCCTCGTTCATGGAAACAATGCAGCTCTTAATATGAAGTATTGAAATTAAGGCATACATGATTTCACAGCTCTAGCATCACTCTTTCATAGCCAGTCCATAAACTTTTCAGCCCACCTCGTTACATGGAAACAATGCAGCTCTTAATATGAAGTATTGAAATTAAGGCATACAAGATTTCAAAGTTTCTAGCATCACTCTTTCATAGCCAGTCCATAAACTTTTCAGCCACCCTCGTTCATGGAAACAATGCAGCTCTTAATATGAAGTATTGAAATTAAGGCATACATATTTCACAGCTCTAGCATTTTTTCATAGCCAGTCCATAGCATCACCCACCATTTCAATGCAGCCTTAATATGAAGTCCAAGATTAAACTTTTCAGCCAGTCCACCCTCCACCCTTCACATGGAAACAATGGCAGCTCTTAATATGAAGTATTGAAATTAAGGCATACAAGATTTCATAATGAGCTCTAGCATCATGGAAACAATGCAGCTCTTAATATGAAGTATTGAAATTAAGGCATACAAGATTTCATAGCCAGTCCATAAACTTTTCAGCCCACCCTCGTACATGGAAACAATGCAGCTCTTAATATGAAGTATTGAAATTAAGGCATACAAGATTTCACAGCTCTAGCATCACTCTTTCATAGCCAGTCCATAAACTTTTCAGCCCACCTCATTCACATGGAAACAATGCAGCTCTTAATATGAAGTATTGAAATTAAGGCATACAAGATTTCACAGCTCTAGCATCACTCTTTCATAGCCAGTCCATAAACTTTTCAGCCCACCCTCGTACATGGAAACAATGCAGCTCTTAATATGAAATTAAGTATTGAAATTAAGGCATAAAAGATTTCAACATCACTCTTTCATAGCCAGTCCATAAACTTTTCAGCCCACCCTCGTACATGGAAACAATGCAGCTCTTAATATGAAGTATTGAAATTAAGGCATACAAAGTCCATAAACTTTTCAGATTTCAATGCAGCTCTAGCATCACTCTTTCATAGCCAGTCCATAAACTTTTTCAGCCCACCCTCGTTCATGGAAACAATGCAGCTCTTAATATGAAGTATTGAAATTAAGGCATACAGATTTCACAACTCTAGCATCACTCTTTCATACAGCAGATTTCACAGCTCTAGCATCACTCTTTCATAGAAATTAAAGCCAGTCCATAAACATTTTTCAGCCCAAAACCCTGTACATGGAAACAATGCAGCTCTTAATATGAAGTATTGAAATTAAGGCATACAAGATTTCACAGCTCTAGCATCACTCTTTCATAGCCAGTCCATAAACTTTTCAGCCCACCCTCGTTCATGGAAACAATGCAGCTTTAATATGAAGTATTGAAATATACAAGATTTCACAGCTCTAGGCACTATTTCATAGCGAGTCCATAAACTTTTTCAGCCCACCTCGTTCATGGAAACAATGCAGCTCTTAATATGAAGTATTGAAATTAAGGCATACAAATTTCACAGCAATAGCATCACTCTTTCATAGCCAGTCCATAAACTTTTCAGCCCAACCTCGTTTATTGAAATTAAGGCAGCACAGCTCTAGCATCACTCTTTCATAGCCAGTCCATAAACTTTTCAGCCCACTTCTCGTACATGGAAACAATGCAGCTCTTAATATGAAGTATTGAAATTAAGGCATACAAGATTTCATAGCTCTAGCATCACTCTTTCATAGCCAGTCCATAAACTTTTCAGCCCAGCCCTCGTTCATGGGAAACAATGCAGCTCTTAATATGAAGTATTGAAATTAAGGATTTCATAAGATTTCCCAGCTCTTTTCAGCCCAGCATCACTATTTCAAATAGCAAGATTTCACAGCTCTAGTCCATAAACTTTTCAGCCCACCCTCGTTCATGGAAACAATGCAGCTCTTAATATGAAGTATTGAAATTAAGTACATGATTTCACAGCCTAGCATCACTCTTTCATAGCCAGTCCATAAACTTTTCAGCCCACCTCGTACATGGAAACAATGCAGCTCTTAATATGAAATTGAAAATTAAGGCATACAAGATTTCACAGCACAGTGGTATCACAAGATTTCACAGCTCAATAGCATCTTCATAGCCAGTCCATAAACTTTTCAGCCCACCCTTGTACATGGAAACAATGCAGCTCTTAATATGAAGTATTGAAATTAAGGCATACAAGATTTCACAGCAATAGCATCACTCTTTCATAGCCAGTCCATAAACTTTTCAGCCCACCCTCGTACATGGAAACAATGCAGCTCTTAATATGAAGTATTGAAATTAAGGCATACAAGATTTCACAGCTCTAGCATCACTTTTCATAGCCAGTCCATAAACTTTTCAGCCCACCCTCGTACATGGAAACAATGCAGCTCTTAATATGAAGCCAAGATTGGCCAAGCATCACTCTTTCATCAGTCCATAAACTTTTCAGCCAGTCCATGGAAAAACAAACAGCTCTTAATACAAGTATTGAAATTAAGGCATACCTTGTACAGCTCTAGGAAACAATGCAGCCCAATCTTACATGGAAACAATATGAAGTATTGAAATTAAGGCATATACAAGATTTTTCACAGTCCATAAACTTTTCAGCCCATCTCAATAGCCATCACTAGCCTAGCACCATTCCATAAACAGAAGTATTGAAATTAAGGCATCCATAGCACTTTTCAGCCCACCAGCCCACCCTTGTACACATGGAAACAATGTGCCTTAATATGAAGTACATTGAAATTAAGGCATACAAGATTTCACATTGAAATTAAGGCATCTAAATCACTCTTTCATAGCCAGTCCATAAACTTTTCAGCCCACATACAAGATTTCACAGTTCATGGAAACAATGCAGCAATCTTAATATGAAGTATTGAAATTAAGGCATACATTTCACAGCTCTAGCATCATAAACTCTTTCATAGGAAACAATGCAGTCCATAAACTTTTTCAGCCCACCCTTGTACATGGAAAACAATGCAGCTCTTAATATGAAGTATTGAAATTAAAGGCATACATGATTTCACAGCTCTAGCATCACTCTTTCATAGCCAGTCCATAAACTTTTCAGCCCACTCGTACATGGAAACAATGCAGCTTTAATATGAAGTCAAGGCATACAAGATTTCACAGCTCTAGCATCACTCTTTCATAGCCAGTCCATAAACTTTTCAGCCCACCCTCGTTCATGGAAACAATGCAGCTCTTAATATGAAGTATTGAAATTAAGGCATACAAGATTTCAGTATCACTCTTTCATAGCCAGTCCATAAACTTTTCAGCCCACCCTCGTACACATGGAAACAATGCAGCTCTTAATATGAAGTATTGAAATTAAGGCATACAAGATTTCACAGCTCTAGCATCACTCTTTCATAGCCAGTCCATAAACTTTTCAGCCCACCCTCGTACATGGAAACAATGCAGCTCTTAATATGAAATTAAGTATTGAAATTAAGGTCCATACAAAACATGGAATTTACAAGATTTGAAATCATACAAGATTCTCTAGCCTAGCATCACTCTTTCATAGCAGCTTTTCAACCCTCATTTTGGAAACAATGCAGCTCTTAATATGAAATTGAAATTAAGGCTACAAGCATCACTCTTTCATAGCCAGTCCAAAACTTTTCAGCCACCCTAGGAAACAATGCAGTCCATCAAACAGCTCTAGCATCACTCTTTCATAGCCAGTCCATAAACTTTTTCAGCCCACCCTCGTACATGGAAACAATGCAGCTCTTAATATGAAGTATTGAAATTATACAAGATTTCACAGAAATTTTCATAGCCAGTCCATAAACTTTTCAGCCCACCCTCGTACATGGAAACAATGCAGCTCTTAATATGAAGTATTGAAATTAAGGCATACAAGATTTCCACAGCTCTAGTATCACTTTTCATAGCCAGTCCATAAACTTTTCAGCCCACCCTCGTTCATGGAAACAATGCAGCTCTTTATATGAAGTATTGAAAAAGGCATACAATTTCACAGTCTAGCATCACTCTTTCATAGCCAGTCCATAAACTTTTCAGCCCAACCTCGTACATGGAAACAATGCAGCTCTTAATATGAAGTATTGAAATTAAGGCATACAAGATTTCACAGCTCTAGCATCACTCTTTCATTTCACATGGAAACAATGCAGCTCTTAATATGAGTTTCACAGCTCTAGCATCACTCTTTCATAGCCAGTCCATAAACTTTTCAGCCCACCCTCATGGAAACAATGCAGCTCTTAATATGAAGTATTGAAATTAAAGGCATACAAGATTTCACAGCTCTAGCATCACTCTTTCATAGCCAGTCCATAAACTTTTCAGCCCACCCTCGTTCATGGAAACAATGCAGCTCTTAATATAAGTATTGAAATTAAGGCATACAAGATTTCCACCAGCTTTTCAGCCCAGCATCAATGCTCTTTCATAGCGAGTCCATAAACTTTTTCAGCCCACCCTCGTTCATGGAAACAATGCAGCTCTTAATATGAAGTATTGAAATTAAGGCATACAAGATTTCACAGCTCTAGCATCACTCTTTCATAGCCAGTCCATAAACTTTTCAGCCCACCCTCGTACATCATGGAAACAATGCAGCTCTTAATATGAAGTATTGAAATTAAGGCATACAAGATTTCACAGCTCTAGCATCACTCTTTCATAGCCAGTCCATAAACTTTTCAGCCCACCTCGTACATGGAAACAATGCAGCTCTTAATATGAAGTATTGAAATTAAAATTTTCAACATACATGATTTCACAGCTCTAGCATCAGCTCTTTTCATAGCCAGTCCATAAACTTTTCAGCCCACCCTCGTACATGGAAACAATGCAGCTCTTAATATGAAGTATTGAAATTAAGGCATACAAGATTTCACAGCTCTAGCATCACTATTTCATAGCGAGTCCATAAACTTTTCAGCCCACCCTCGTTCATGGAAACAATGCAGCTCTTAATATGAAGTATTGAAATTAAGGCATACAAGATTTCACAGCTCTAGCATCACTCTTTCATAGCCAGTCCATAAACTTTTCAGCCCACCCTCGTACATGGAAACAATGCAGCTCTTAATATGAAGTATTGAAATTAAGGCATACAAAGATTTCCAGCTCTAGCATCACTTTTCATAGCCAGTCCATAAACTTTTCAGCCCACCCTCGTTCATGGAAAACAATGCAGAAATTGAATGCAGGCATAATATTTCACAAGCCCACCCTATTGATTTCACAGCTCTAGCATCACTCTTTCATAGCCAGTCCATAAACTTTTCAGCCCATTACATGGAAACAATGCAGCTCTTAATATGAAGTATTGAAATTAAGGCATACAAGATTTCACAGCTCTAGCATCACTCTTTCATAGCCAGTCCATAAACTTTTCAGCCCACCCCCTTGTAGCAGCTCTTAATATGAAGTATTGAAATTAAGGCATACAAGATTTCTCACACTTTTCATAGCGTTCAGTCCATAATCATTTTCATAGCTCAAACTTCATTCTTTATTATAAGCCAGTCCATAAAACTTTTCAGCCAGTCAAAACTTTTCGCCCACCTACATGGAAACAATGCAGCTCTTAATATGAAGTATTGAAATTAAGGCATACAAGATTTCACAGCTCTAGCATCACTCTTTTCATAGCCAGTCCATAAACTTTTCAGCATCGTACATGGAAACAATGCAGCTCTTAATATGAAGTATTGAAATTAAGGCATACAAGTTTCCAGCTCTAGCATCACTCTTTCATAGCCAGTCCATAAACTTTTCAGCCCACCCTCGTACACATGGAAACAATGCAGCTCTTAATATGAAGTATTGAAATTAAGGCATACAATAAACTTTTAGATTTCAAACAATGCAGCTCTAGCATCACTACAAGATTTCATAGCCAGTCCATAAACTTTTTCAGCCCACCCTCGTACATGGAAACAATGCAGCTCTTAATATGAAGTATTGAAATTAAGGCATACAAGATTTCACAGCTTAGCATCACTCTTTCATAGCCAGTCCATAAACTTTTCAGCCACCCTCGTACATGGAAACAATGCAGCTCTTAATATGAAGTATTGAAATTAAGGCATACAAGATTTCACAGCTCTAGCATCACTCTTTCATAGCCAGTCCATAAACTTTTCAGCCCACCCTCGTACATGGAAACAATGCAGCTCTTAATATGAAGTATTGAAATTAAGGCATACAAGATTTCACAGCCTATTTCTTTCATAGCCAGTCCATAAACTTTTCAGCCCATCACTCTTTCAATAGCCATTTCCATAAACTTTTCATAGCCAGTCCATAAACCCAGCCCACCGTACATGGAAACAATGCAGCTCTTAATATGAAGTATTGAAATTAAGGCATACAAGATTTCACAGCTCCAGCATCATTTTTCATAGCTCCATAAACTTTTCAGCCCACCTCACTGGAAACAATTTCATTGAAATTAAGGCATACAAGCCAGTCCATCACTCTTTCACCAGTCCATAAACTTTCAGCCCACCCTCGTTCATGGAAAACAATGCAGCTCTTAATATGAAGTATTGAAATTAAGGCATCACTCTTTCATAGCCAGTCCAAGATTTCACAGCAATGCATCACTATTTTGAAGCCAGTCCATAAACTTTTCAGCCCACCTCGTACATGGAAACAATGCAGCTCTTAATATGAAGTATTGAAATTAAGGCATACAAGATTTCACAGCTCTAGCATCACTCTTTCATAGCCAGTCCATAAACTTTTTCAGCCCACCTCGTACATGGAAACAATGCAGCTCTTAATATGAAGTATTGAAATTAAGGCATACAAGATTTCACAGCTCTAGCATCACTCTTTCATAGCCAGTCCATAAACTTTTCAGCCCACCTCGTTCATGGAAACAATGCAGCTCTTAATATGAAGTATTGAAATTAAGGCATACAAGATTTCACAGCTCTAGCATCACTCTTTCATAGCAGTCCATAAACTTTTCAGCCCACCTCGTACATGGAAACAATGCAGCTCTTAATATGAAGTATTGAAATTAAGGCATAAGATTTCACAGCTCTAGCATCACTATTTCATAGCCAGTCCATAAACTTTTCAGCCCAATTGTACATGGAAACAATGCAGCTCTTAATAAGTGAAATTAGGCATACAAGATTTCACAGCACTAGCATCACTTTTTCATAGCCAGTCCATAAACTTTTCAGCCCACCCTCGTACATGGAAACAACAATGCAGCTTAATATGAAGTATTGAAATTACACAAGATTTCACAGCTCTAGCATCACTCTTTCATAGCCAGTCCATAAACTTTTCAGCCCACCCTCGTACATGGAAACAATGCAGCTCTTAATATGAAGTATTGAAATTAAGGCATACAAGATTTCCCCAGCAGCATCACTCTTTCATAGCCAGTCCATAAACTTTTTCAGCCCACCCTCGTACATGGAAAATGTAGCTCTTAATATGAAGTATTGAAATTAAGGCATAAGATTTCACAGCTCTAGCATCACTTTTTTCATAGCCAGTCCATAAACTTTTCAGCCCACCCTCGTTCATGGAAACAATGCAGCTCTTAATATGAAGTATTGAAATTAAGGCATACAAAGATTTCACAGCTCTAGCATCACTCTTTCATAGCCAGTCCATAAACTTTTCAGCCCACCTCGTACATGGAAACAATGCAGCTCTTAATATGAAGTATTGAAATTAAGGCATACAAGATTTCACAGCTCTAGCATCACTCTTTCATAGCCAGTCCATAAACTTTTCAGCCCACCCTCGTACATGGAAAACAATGCAGCTCTTAATATGAAGTATTGAAATTAAGGCATACAAGATTTCACAGCTCTAGCATCACTCTTTCATAGCCAGTCCATAAACTTTTCAGCCCACCCTCGTTCATGGAAACAATGCAGCTTAATATGAAGTATTGAAATTAAGGCATACATGATTTCACAGCTCTAGCATCACTCTTTTCATAGCCAGTCCATAAACTTTTCAGCCCACCCTCGTTCATGGAAACAATGCAGCTCTTAATATGAAGTATTGAAATTAAGGCATAAGTCCAAGATTTCACAGCAATAGCATCACTCTTTCATAGCCAGTCCATAAACTTTTCAGCCCACCCCCTCGTACATGGAAACAATGCAGCTCTTAATATGAAGTATTGAAATTAAGGCATACATGATTTCACAGCTCTAGCATCACTCTTTCATAGCCAGTCCATAAACTTTCAGCCCCCTCGTTCATGGAAACAATGCAGCTCTTAATATGAAGTATTGAAATTAAGGCATACAAGATTTCACAGCTCTAGCATCACTCTTTCATAGCCAGTCCATAAACTTTTCAGCCCACCCTCGTTCATGGAAACAATGCAGCTCTTAATATGAAGTATTGAAATTAAGGCATACATGATTTCACAGCTCTAGCATCACTATTTCATAGCGAGTCCATTTTCAGCCCACCCTCTTCATGGAAACAATGCAGCCAGTCCATACAACTTAGCATCACTCTTTTCATAGCCAGTCCATAAACTTTTTCAGCCCACCCTCATACATGGAAACAATGCAGCTCTTAATATGAAGTATTGAAATTAAGGCATACAAGATTTCACAGCTCTAGCATCACTCTTTCATAGCCAGTCCATAAACTTTTCAGCCCACCCTCGTTCATGGAAACAATGCAGCTCTTAATATGAAGTATTGAAATTAAGGCATACAAGATTTCACAGCTCTAGCATCACTATTTCATAGCCAGTCCATAAACTTTCAGCCCACCCTCGTTCATGGAAACAATGCAGCTCTTATGAAGTATTGAAATTAAGGCATACAAGATTTACAGCTCTAGCATCACTCTTTCATAGCCAGTCCATAAACTTTTCAGCCCACCCTCGTACATGGAAACAATGCAGCTCTAATATGAAGTATTGAAATTAAGGCATACATGATTTCACAGCTCTAGCATCACTCTTTTCATAGCCAGTCCATAAACTTTTCAGCCCACCCTTACATGGAAACAATGCAGCTCTTAATATGAAGTATTGAAATTAAGGCATACAAGATTTCACAGCTCTAGCATCACTTATTTCATAGCCAGTCCATAAACTTTTTCAGCCACCGTTCATGGAAACAATGCAGCCTTTAATATGAAGTATTGGAAATTATGCATACAAGATTTCACACAGCTCTAGCATCACTATTTCATAAGCCATAAACTTTCAGCCCACCACCATGGAAACAATGCAGCTCTTAATATGAAGTATTGAAATTAAGGCATACATGATTTCACAGCTCTAGCATCACTCTTTCATAGCCAGTCCATAAACTTTTCAGCCCACCCTCGTTCATGGAAACAATGCAGCTCTTAATATGAAGTATTGAAATTAAGGCATACAAGATTTCACAGCAAACTTTTCAGCATCACTCTTTCATAGCCAGTCCATAAACTTTTTCAGCCCACCATCGTACATGGAAACAATGCAGCTCTTAATATGAAGTATTGAAATTAAGGCATACAGTTTCACAGCTCTAGCATCACTGAATAAACTTTTCAGCCCACCCTCGTTCATGGAAACAATGCAGCTCTTAATATGAAGTATTGAAATTAAGGCATACAGATTTCAGCATAGCCAGTCCATAAACTTTTCAGCCCACTCCTTGCGCACATGGAAACAATGCAGTTTTAATATGAAGTATTGAAATTAAGGCATACAAGATTTCCATAAATCACTTTTCAGCCAGTCCATAAACTTTTCAGCCCACCTCGTTCATGGAAACAATGCAGCTCTTAATATGAAGTATTGAAATTAAGAAAAGATTTCACAGGCATCACTATTTCAAGAGTCCATAAACTTTTCAGCCCAGTTCACAAACAATGCAGCTCTTAATATGAAGTATTGAAATTAAGGCATACATAGCCAGCACAAGCAATTCACATAAATAAATTTTCAGCCCACCCTGCACATGGAAACAATGCAGCTCTTAATATGAAGTATTGAAATTAAGGCATCACAAGTCCATTTCCCTCGTTCACAATGCAGCTCTTAATATGAAGTATTGAAATTAAGGCATACATGATTTCACAGCTCTAGCATCACTCTTTCATAGCCAGTCCATAAACTTTTCAGCCCACCCTCGTACATGGAAACAATGCAGCTCTTAATATGAAGTGAAGATTTCATAGCATTGAAATTTTCAGCCCACCCTCGCACATAAACAATGAGCCTTAATATGAAGTATTGAAATTACAAGATTTCAGCTCTAGCATCACTCTTTCATAGCCAGTCCATAAACTTTTTTTAGCCCACCTCGTACATGGAAACAATGCAGCTCTTAATATGAAGTATTGAAATTAAGGCATACAAGATTTCACAGCTCTAGCATCACTCTTTCATAGCCAGTCCATAAACTTTTCAGCCCACCCTCGTTCATGGAAACAATGCAGCTCTTAATATTGAAATTAAAAAATTAAGGCAGCATCACTCTTTCATAGCCAGTCCATAAACTTTTCAGCCCACCCTTACATGGAAACAATGCAGCTTTAATATGAAGTATTGAAATTAAGGCATACAATAGCATCTAGCATCACTTTTCATAGCCAGTCCATAAACTTTCAGCCCACCCTCGTACATGGAAACAATGCAGCTCTTAATATGAAGTATTGAAATTAAGGCATACAAGATTTCACAGCTCTAGCATCACTCTTTCATAGCCAGTCCATAAACTTTTCAGCCCACCCTTGTACATGGAAACAATGCAGCTCTTAATATGAAGTATTGAAATTAAGGCATACAAGATTTCACAGCTCTAGCATCACTATTTCATAGCCAGTCCATAAACTTTTCAGCCCACCCTTCATGGAAACAATGCAGCTCTTAATATGAAGTATTGAAATTAAGGCATACAAGATTTCACAGCAATAGCATCACTCTTTCATAGCGAGTCCATAAACTTTTCAGCCCACCCTCGTACCAATGCCTCTTAATATGAAGTATTGAAATTAAGGAACAATGCAGCTCTTAAGGAGATCACCAGTTCATAGCCAGTCCATAAACATTAAGGAAACAATGCAGCAATATGAAGTATTGAAATTAAGGCATACATGATTTCACAGCTAGCATCACTCTTTCATAGCCAGTCCATAAACTTTTCAGCCCACCATCGTACATGGAAACAATGCAGCTCTTAATATGAAGTATTGAAATTAAGGCATTTCACACAAGATTTAAACTTTTCAGCAGCTCTCAACAATGGTCTTTCATAAGCCAGTCCATAAACTTTTCAGCCCACCCTTTTCGTTCATGGAAACAATGCAGCTTTAATATGAAGTATTGAAATTAAGGCATACAAGATTTCACAGCACAAGCATCACTCTTTCATAGCCAGTCCATAAACTTTTCAGCCCACCCTCGTACATGGAAACAATGCAGCTCTTAATATGAAGTATTGAAATTAAGGCATACATGATTTCACAGCTCTAGCATCACTCTTTCATAGCCAGTCCATAAACTTTTCAGCCCACCCTCACAATGCAGCTCTTAATATGAAGTATTGAAATTAAGGCATACAAGATTTCACAGCTCTAGCATCACTCTTTCATAGCGAGTCCATAAACTTTTCAGCCCACCTCGTTCATGGAAACAATGCAGCTCTTAATATGAAGTATTGAAATTAAGGCATACAAGATTTCACAGCAATAGCATCACTCTTCATAGCCAGTCCATAAACTTTTCAGCCCACCTCGTTCATGGAAACAATGCAGCTCTTAATATGAAGTATTGAAATTAAGGCATAAACATGATTTCACAGCTCTAGCATCACTCTTCATAGCCAGTCCATAAACTTTCAGCCCACCCTCGTACATGGAAACAATGCAGCTTTAATATGAAGTATTGAAATTAAGAAATTTCACAGCTCTAGCATTCTTTCATAGCGAGTCCATAAACTTTTTCAGCCCACCCTCGTTACATGGAAACAATGCAGCTCTTAATATGAAGTATTGAAATTAAGGCATACAAGATTTCACAGCTCTAGCATCACTATTTTCATAGCCAGTCCATAAACTTTTCAGCCCACCCTCGTACATGGAAACAATGCAGCATGGATTGAACAATTTCACAGCAGCATCACTTTTTTTTCATAGCCAGTCCAAAACTTTTTCATGAAACAATGCAGCTCTTAATATGAAATTGAAATTAAGGCATACAAGATTTCACAGCTCTAGCATCACTCTTTCATAGCCAGTCCATAAAACTTTTCAGCCCACCCTCGTTCATGGAAACAATGCAGCTCTTTAATATGAAGTATTGAAATTAAGGCATATTTAGTATCATTTCTAGCAGTCCACTAATATGAAGTATTGCCAGTTTTGCCAGCCAAACTTTTCAAGGCAGTCCATAAAGATTTCACAGCTCTAGCATCACTCAGCCAGTCCATAAACTTTCAGCCCACCCTCGTACATGGAAACAATGCAGCTCTTAATATGAAGTATTGAAATTAAGGCATACATGATTTCACAGCTCTAGCATCACTCTTTCATAGCCAGTCCATAAAATTTTTCAGCCCAATTCATGGAAACAATGGAAACAATTAAGGCATACATGATTTTAAGGCGAAGTATTGGAAATTAAGAAGTATTGGAAATTAAGGCAAAAGATTTCACAGCTCTAGCATCACTATTTCATAGCCAGTCCATAAACTTTTAGCCCACTGTTCATGGAAACAATGCAGCTCTTAATATGAAGTATTGAAATTAAGGCATACAAGATTTCACAGCTCTAGCATCACTCTTTCATAGCCAGTCCATAAACTTTTCAGCCCACCTTGTACATGGAAACAATGCAGCTCTAATATGAAGTATTGAAATTAAGGCATACATGATTTCACAGCTCTAGCATCACTCTTTCATAGCAGTCCATAAACTTTTCAGCCCACCCTTACATGGAAACAATGCCAGTCCAGCAAACTTTTTCAGCCCACCCTCGTACATGGAAACAATGCAGCTCTTAATATGAAGTATTGAAATTAAGGCATACAAGATTTCACAGCTCTAGCATCACTTTTCATAGCTCCATAGCCATCAAACAATGCTTTAATATGAAGTATTAAAATTAAGGCATACAAGATTTCACAGCTCAGCATCCATAAACTTTTTCAGCCCACCCTTGCACATGGAAACAATGCAGCTCTTAATATGAAGTATTGAAATTAAGGCATACATGATTTCACAGCTCTAGCATCACTCTTTCATAGCCAGTCCATAAACTTTTCAGCCCAATCTAGCAATGCAGCTCTTAATATGAAGTATTGAAATTAAGGCATAAAGATTTTTCTAGCATCCACTCTTTCCATGGAAAAATGCCCACCCTTAATGGAAACAATGCAGCTCTTAAGAATTTGAAATTAAAGGCATACATGATTTCACAGCTCTAGCATCACTATTTCATAGCCAGTCCATAAACTTTTCAGCCCACCCCCTCGTTCATGGAAACAATGCAGCTCTTAATATGAAGTATTGAAATTAAGGCATACAAGATTTCACAGCTCTAGCATCACTTTTCATAGCCAGTCCATAAACTTTTCAGCCCAACAATGCAGTTTTAATATGAAGTATTGAAATTAAGGCATACATGATTTCCCCAGCTTAGCATCATATAGCCAGTCCATAAACTTTTCAGCCCACCCTCGTACATGGAAACAATGCAGCTCTTAATATGAAGTATTGAAATTAAGGCATACAAGATTTCACAGCTCTAGCATCACTCTTTCATAGCCAGTCCATAAACTTTTCAGCCCACCCTCGTACATGGAAACAATGCAGCTCTTAATATGAAGTATTGAAATTAAGGCATACAAGATTTCACAGCTCTAGCATCACTCTTTCATAGCCAGTCCATAAACTTTTCAGCCCACCCTCGTACATGGAAACAATGCAGCTCTTAATATGAAGTATTGAAATTAAGGCATACAAGATTTCACAGCTCTAGCATCACTCTTTCATAGCCAGTCCAAAACTTTTCAGCCCACCCTCGTACATGGAAACAATGCAGCTCTTAATATGAAGTATTGAAATTAAGGCATACAAGATTTCAAGCATCACTCTTTCATAGCCAGTCCATAAACTTTTCAGCCCACCCCTCGTTCATGGAAACAATGCAGCTCTTAATATGAAGTATTGAAATTAAGGCAATGATTTCACAGCCTAGCATTAAGCTAATATGAAGTTTGAGCCAAGTCCATAGCATCACTATTTCATAGCGAGTCCATAAACTTTTCAGCCCACATGTTCGGCGGAAACAATGCAGCTCTTAATATGAAGTATTGAAATTAAGGCATACAAGATTTCACAGCAATAGCATCACTCTTTCATAGCCAGTCCATAAACTTTTCAGCCCACCTCGTACATGGAAACAATGCAGCTCTTAATATGAAGTATTAAATTAAGGCAACATGATTGTTGATCACTATTTCATAGCCAGTCCATAAACTTTTCAGCCCATTTCATGGAAACAATGTGCCTCTTAATATGAAGCATTGAAATTATACAAGATTTCTTGCAGCAATAGCATCACTCTTCATAGCCAGTCCATAAACTTTTCAGCCCACCTCGTACATGGAAACAATGCAGCTCTTAATATGAAGTATTGAAATTAAGGCATACAAGATTTCACAGCTCTAGCATCACTCTTTCATATAGCCAGTCCATAAACTTTTTCAGCTCCACCCTGAAGTTCATGGAAACAATGCAGCATCACTCTTTCATAGCAGCATCAAGCATTTCATAGAAGTATTGAAATTAAGGCATTTCATAGCAGTCAAAAGCGAGTTTCAGCCCAGGCTCTACATGGATACAATGCAGCTCTAATATGAGTATTGAAATTAAGGCTTTTCACAGCACAAGCATCACTCTTTCATAGCCAGTCCATAAACTTTTCAGCCCACCCTCGTACATGGAAACAATGCAGCTCTTAATATGAAGTATTGAAATTAAGGCATACAATTTCACAGCTCTAGAAACTCTTTCAGCCAGTCCATAAACTTTTCACCACCATCGTTCATGGAAACAATGCAGCTCTTAATATGAAGTATTGAAATTAAGGCATACAAGATTTCACAGCTCTAGCATCACTATTTCATAGCGAGTCCATAAACTTTTCAGCCCACCCTCGTGAAACAATGCAGCTCTTAATATGAAGTATTAAATTAAGGCATAAGATTTCACAGCAATAGCATCACCTTTCATAGCCAGTCCATCTTTTCAGCCCACCCTCGTTCATGGAAACAATGCAGCTCTTAATATGAAGTATTGAAATTAAGGCATACAAATTTCACAGCTCTAGCATCACTCTTTCATAGCCAGTCCATAAACTTTTCAGCCCACCGTACATGGAAACAATGCAGCTAATATGAAGCATTGAAATTAAGGCATACAAGATTTCAAGCTCTAGCATTTTCACAGTCCATAAACTTTTTCAGCCCACCATTGTACATGGAAACAATGCACTCTTAATATGAAGTATTGCCAAGTCCACATAAACTTTTCATAGCCAGTCCATAAACTTTTCAGCCCAATTCGTACATGGAAACAATGCAGCTCTTAATATGAAGTATTGAAATTAAGGCATACAAGATTTCACAGCTCTAGCATCACTCTTTCATAGCCAGTCCATAAACTTTTCAGCCCACCTCGTACATGGAAACAATGCAGCTCTTAATATGAAAGTATTGAAATTAATACATGATTTCACAGCTCTAGCATCACTTTTCATAGCCAGTCCATAAACTTTTCAGCCCACCCTCGTACATGGAAACAATGCAGCTCTTAATATGAAGTATTGAAATTAAGGCAGATTTACAGCTCTAGCATCACTCTTTCATAGCCAGTCCATAAACTTTTCAGCCCACCCCTTGTACATGGAAACAATGCAGCTCTTAATATGAAGTATTGAAATTAAGGCATACAAGATTTCACAGTCTAGCATCACTCTTTCATAGCCAGTCCATAAACTTTTCAGCCCACCCTGTACATGGAAACAATGCCTCTTAATATGAAGTATTGAAATTAAGCGCGATTTCACAGCTCTAGCATCACTCTTTCATAGCCAGTCCATAAACTTTTTCAGCCCATGTACATGGAAACAATGCAGCTCTTAATATGAAGTATTGAAATTAAGGCATACAAGATTTCTGTTGTGCTCTAGCATCACTCTTTCATAGCCAGTCCATAAACTTTTCAGCCCACCCTTGTACATGGAAACAATGCAGCTCTTAATATGAAGTATTGAAATTAAGGCATACAAGATTTCACATACTAGCATTTCACCAGTCCATAAACTTTTCAGCCCAATTCGTATGGAACAATGCAGCTTTCATATGAAGTATTGAAATTAAGGCATACAGTCCATAAAGCCAGTCCATAAACTTTTCAGCCCACCCTCGTACATGGAAACAATGCAGCCTTAATATGAAGTATTGAAATTAAGGGCAAGATTTCACAAGATTTTTCACCAGTCCATAAACTTTCAGCCCACCCCTACATGGAAAACAATGCAGCTCAGAAGTCCATAAACTTTTCATAGCCAGTCCATAAACCAGCCCACCTCGTACATGGAAACAATGCAGCTCTTAATATGAAGTATTGAAATTAAGGCATACAAGATTTACAGCTCTAGCATCACTCTTTCAGCCAGTCCATAAACCAGCCCACCCTCGTACATGGAAACAATGCAGCCTTAAACAATGCAGCTCCATAAACTTTTTCAGCCCACACATGAATATGAAGTATTGAAATTAAGGCATACAAGATTTCACAGCTCTAGCATCACTCTTTCATAGCCAGTCCAAAAACTTTTCAGCCCACCCTCGTACATGGAAACAATGCAGCTCTTAATATGAAGTATTGAAATTAAGGCATACAAGATTTCACAGCTCTAGCATCACTCTTTCATAGCCAGTCCATAAACTTTTTCAGCCCACCGTACATGGAAACAATGCAGCTCTTAATATGAAGTATTGAAATTAAGGCATACAAGATTTCACAGCTCTAGCATCACTTTTCATAGCCAGTCCATAAACTTTTCAGCCCACCCCTCGTACATGGAAACAATGCAGCTCTTAATATGAAGTATTGAAATTAAGGCATACAAGATTTCACAGCTCTAGTATCACTCTTTCATAGCCAGTCCATAAACTTTTCAGCCCACCCTCGTACATGGAAACAATGCAGCTCTTAATATGAAGTATTGAAATTAAGGCATACAAGATTTCACAGCTCTAGCATCACTCTTTCATAGCCAGTCCATAAACTTTTCAGCCCACCCTCGTACATGGAAACAATGTCCATAAAGATTTCACAGCTCTTCACTCTTCAGCCAGTCCATAAACTTTTTCAGCCCACCCTCGTACATGGAAACAATGCAGCTCTTAATATGAAGTATTGAAATTAAGGCAACAAGATTTCACAGCTCTAGCATCACTCTTTCATAGCCAGTCCATAAACTTTTCAGCCCACCCTCGTATGAAACAATGCAGCTCTTAATATGAAGTATTGAAATTAAGGCATACAAGATTTCACAGCTCTAGCATCACTTTTCATAGCCAGTCCATAAACTTTTTCAGCCCACCCTCGTACATGGAAACAATGCAGCTCTTAATATGAAGTATTGAAATTAAGGCATACAAGATTTCACAGCTCTAGCATCACTTTCTTTCATAGCCAGTCCATAAACTTTTCAGCCCACCCTCTTGTGGAAACAATGCAGCTCTTAATATAAGTATTGAAATTAAGGCATACAAGATTTCACACAGCTCTAGTATCACTTTTCATAGCCATCCATAAACTTTTCAGCCCACCTCTTGCATGGAAAACAATGCAGCTCTTAATATGAAGTATTGAAATTAAGGCATACAAGATTTCACAGCTCTAGCATCACTCTTTCATAGCCAGTCCATAAACTTTTCAGCCCCACCCTCGTACATGGAAACAATGCAGCTCTTAATATGAAGTATTGAAATTAAGGCATACAAGATTTCACAGCTCTAGCATCACTCTTTCATAGCCAGTCCATAAACTTTTCAGCCCAATTGTACATGGAAACAATGCAGCTCTTAATATGAAGTATTGAAATTAAGGCATACAAGATTTCACAGCTCAGCATCACTCTTTCATAGCCAGTCCATAAACTTTTCAGCCCACTGTACATGGAGTGCAGTTTTAATATGAAGTATTGAAATTAAGGCACACAAGCCCTAGCATCACTCTTTTCATAGCCAGTCCATAAACTTTTCAGCCCACATGGAAACAATGCAGTTTTAATATGAAGTATTGAAATTAAGGCATACAAGATTTTCACAGCCTAGCATTTTTCATAGTCCATAAACTTTTCAGCCCACCGTACATGGAAACAATGCAGCTCTTAATATGAAGTATTGAAATTATGCCAAGATTTCACAGCTAAACTTTCATAGCCAGTCCATAAATCCTTTTCAGCCCACCCTCGTACATGGAAAACAATGCAGCTCTTATGAAGTATTGAAATTAAGGCATACAAGATTTCAGTCTAGCATCACTCTTTCATAGCCAGTCCATAAACTTTTTCAGCCCACCTCGTACATGGAAACAATGCAGCTTTAATATGAAGTATTGAAATTAAGGCATACAAGATTTCACAGCTCTAGCATCATCTTTTCATAGCCAGTCCATAAACTTTTCAGCCCACCGTACATGGAAACAATGCAGCTCTTAATATGAAGTATTGAAATTAAGGCATACAAGATTTCACAGCTCTAGCATCACTCTTTTCATAGCCAGTCCATAAACTTTTCAGCCCACCCTCGTACATGGAAACAATGCAGCTCTTAATATGAAGTATTGAAATTAAGGCATACAAGATTTCACAGCTCTAGCATCACCTTTCATAGCCAGTCCATAAACTTTCAGCCCAATTCTCGTACATGGAAACAATGCAGCTCATGAAGTATTGAAATTAAGGCATAAGATTTCACACAGCTCTAGCATCACTCTTTCAGCCAGTCCATAAACTTTTCAGCCACCCTCGTACATGGAAACAATGCAGCAATATGAAGTATTGAAATTAAGGCATACAAGATTTCAGCCTAGCATCACTCTTTCATAGCCAGTCCATAAACTTTTCGGCCCACCGTATAATGCAGCTTTAACATACAAGATTTCACAGTTCAGCATCCCTTTCATAGCCAGTCCATAAACCTTTCAGCCCACCCTCGTACATGGAAACAATGCAGCTCTTAATATAAAGTATTGAAATTAAGGCATACAAGATTTCACAGCTCTAGCATCATTCCTTCATAGCTAGTCCATAAACTTTCCCGCCCAACCTCGAAACGATGATATGCAAAATTGTTTCTTACTTCGTGAAAACATTTTATTCAAAGGGCTCTGTTTGGCAATAATGAAACCTTGTAACACCTTGTTTAAGATCTATCAGCGCCCCGGCTATATTTGGACAACTAGTGACTGTCGTGTCAATATTTGTTTTCCCTTTTATTCTCTTTTCCCATATATCACATGAAATACGCTTTTCTAACGTTTAGATGCTTCAATAAAAGCTCTGAAGACCATTTGAATTCAAATGATTTTTTTTTTCATTTTCTCATTCCTTTTACTTTTACATTTCTATATTTCTCATCATCCCACAAGCGTTTTCATTTCTACAATACCAGAAGGGAAGAGCGCGTGTGACCTTGACTTTTCAGTGAAGAAAATATCGATAAAATAAAATCCGTTTAACGCCTTTTGGCTAAAGAACGAAACCCTGGAATAGTAACTGTAAACACGTTCCAAAAGAAAAAATTGGTTTATGACATCCTTGAATCATCGATTAACAAGAATATTTTGCAAACATTAACATCATTGTCTTTAAACTCTAGTGCTTGCTAATGTTTCTGCAACAGTGTGGTTACTGATTAGAACCGCGGATTTAATCGCTGTAGATAGACTCCCTTATACGCTATCCAAATCTTTAGTGCTGTGAAGCTTGTTGCAGAACGCAAAGGCTACTCGCAAAATTGCGTACTGGTCAAAAATTTGATGTCCTGAACTTGGGATGTTGAACTCCGTCGGCGTGGAATTCTGACAATGTTAGATTGTATTTGTTTACATTTAATATAGAACCGAAAATACGCGAAGACAATCAGCACGGTTGCGAGAAAAGAAACCTGAAGACGTTTCGCCAATTGCATATTCTTTAGTGAGACAGACATGCATGTAGTGACGGCAAGTGTCTGGTCAAATTGATGAGAACCGTATTCTTTATATCCCACTTTCTTCTCGCTTCCGCCAAGAAACGATTGTATGCAGTTCATTCAGTTTGTGATGCAGTGTTGGGGGCCGGAGGAATTGCTAATTGATCACGATACGCTAGAGACGATATGCTACGCAATAGTCTCGTTAAAGAAATGCCCAACGAAAATTCTCCCGATTTAAAAACAGTTTCTAACTCGTTAACATGGACGAAGAATCAGATTTTATCGTGACATTTAATTTGTCCAAATCAATTGTTCGATTTTGCTATCTACAAAATCCTGGTTATTTTTTATTTCTTTCAGATTTTATTTTGTTCTGTGTTATTTTTGTCTTTATTTATCCTATGAGACGAGCGTATAAACCATAAAACAAACCACACACTACTTCTTTTACTAAGATTATATTAGTGACACACTAGGCCATAAGGGAAAGGGGAGGATAACTCTTTAATAGCTAAAATCTTATCAGAAGAAGTTGTTAACCATCACATCAGAATAGATAAGTTTTCAGATTAAACTTACGTAAGTCTGGTGCAAGGCCATACTAATAGGTATCCTGCAACTATCGATTCCTGTATAGTTGGGAATTACCCAGGAGAAGCGCTTGCTAACCATTATTATTATTATTATGTAAAAATTATAATTATTGTTTAACGCCATATATATTCACTATCTAAGAAATAGCTCTCATCATATTCCTTTTTGTCTCATATCTTAACTCTAAATTGCCATGTGAATTGCCAAGTCACGTTGTGGGCACAATGATAAACTATATTCAGCCGTAAGGTAACCGATCGTTAGATTAGAGGCTTTGAAGAGCATGGAACTACCTCTTAACCTCTGTTGTTCCCAGGTTTATCCTCACCCGAGGTAGAAGCATCTATTAGGGTCCCAGCTATGGGAAAATAGTTAACCCTCAAAGAAAAATCAACAGCCCATTTTTATAATAATATGAGCAACAATACATTTTGATAGAAAAATAACAATGTAACACTAAAAGACTATAAACATACAATTTTATAGTAAAATTACCAACCGGGCCATTTAAGAGATAGTTCGCGCAGCGGATTGGTTGATACAAACATCCAATCAGATGTGCGGAATATGTGCTCGGTCTTCGTCTAATTCTTTAAAAAAGGCCAGAGTAGCTGATAGCGTTTGATTGAGAGGGGGAATCAGGGATTGATCTCCCCTGATTGGGTCGATTTGGTGATGGGGTGTACGATGTTGAAAGACCCGAAACACCCTCATGAACCAAGTCAAAAACATCACTGACGCCCCCCGCGGGCACCTAGTTAAAAGCGTATTTTTGAATGAATTATTATCTAATAATCATGCCTTGACCATGAAAGTATAAAATTATGTACAAATTATCTATAGTTGAAACGAAATCAGTCAACCAACACGAATTGTCAAAAAACGATTCTACTACTACTTTTCCCCGTGAAATAAACAGAGTGAAAAGATATCTACAGGGAATAGTCCGGCGTTCATCCACACAGTGATGCAGCGTTGGGGCCGGAAGAAATGCCGATAAAACACGTGATACTCGAGACGACACGCAACCAGTTTAGAAAAGGTTAGGGAACAATTTCCCCGTTTCTGAGTTCAATGTTTTCCTTCTCCTAGACTAGTGAGGGAAGATTAAACTCTTATGTAGCCTACAGATCACTGATTGGAGTTGCGATAAATCCATGCATTTTCCAATGCCGTTAGTGTGAAAGTATATGCTACGGACTAGACCAGATTTTTTTCTTTCCGAAACGATAATCGATAGGCTGCCAAAACTCTATATGTTTGCGGTCATACCACGGCCGATCACCGAAATTAAGGAACATTGAACCTGGTCAATACCTACTTTGGGAACCGTTTATTGCTCTAAGTTTTGATGTGCGGGTGGTGTAATGGATAATAACTCGGAATTGTTAATCAGAGTGTCGAGTTCAAATTCTAGTTGGGTTCGTTATATTCATTTACGCTCAAATACCCTTGGAAAAAGTATGAATCCAGCGCTTCTCCCCCAAGCTATGGGTTAATTCATAAAACCATTATCTCTAAATTATTATTATCTCAAAAACATTTCTGAATTTTAAAATATTTTCTGGCTTTAAATAACCTGCAAAAGGTTGATAAACCGTAAAAAACGAATCAGTCTAATCTCTATACTATTAAGCTTAAATTGTCTTGGAAATTCCTAACATGTATATGCTATCTCCGCTTGCGGCAGGTCACACAAACCAAGAATTTTTAGTCATTGTGCAATTTTAGATATATTCTCAGGAATAGCTTTGTGTGTTGGGGGATGGGTCCTTTTTTTTATCAAATAAGAACTGGTTGAGGACCAATTCTCAAAAGTGCCGTTTACGCTACAAACTGGGGTGCAGAGAACAGATGGATTCCCAACATGCCCAAACGAAAGTGAATGTAACAAACTCGGTTGGAATTCGAACTCGACTCACCGATTCCTTTTTTACTCAAGCCTCTAACCCTTACGGCAGCAGTATGAATCTAATACCCTAGTCTTTGTGAAATTTCTTTTCGAGGCGATCTTTTGCTAAATATGACTCTATGGTAGGCGCTTCGATATTACGTGTGTGAATTTGCTAAAAGAACCAGCATATGGTAATTTCTATTTTTTTAATATAATAATAATAATAATAATTATTATTATTATTATTATTGTTGTTGTTGTTGTTGCTGTTGCTGTTGATATTGTTGCTTCCTCACCTTGGGACTGTGACGATTCTCTGCTTTTAGGCGAATGAATCTTGCGGAAAATCTTAGACGTTTTTAAACGACATTTTACTGCTGTTGTTTGCATAGGCAAAATATAGTTGTTATCTGCAGCAAAAAATAAATATTTATTTATTATCGTTCTTCTTATTTACCATTAAACTTAAAGCGGAGATGCGCAAGAAAAAAAAATCCTTTTAGTTGCGAGATAGAAAAGTTTAAAAACAATGACTTGCTCTCAACTTGGTCTTTCGAGATTCAACATGGAAATAAATTTGGTTCACTTTGAATTATATATATATATATATATATATATATATATATATATATTTATGGTAAAGGAACGGAGACAAGAGTGAGGGATAAAATGTAATAGAGAGACTGGAGTTAAGGTTAGGGTTCAGTTTAGAGGTGAAGTAGAAGGAGAAATCTAAGTGGTTAGGGGAAAAAGACAGTTTGAATTTAAAAAAAGCACGAAGCATTGTGAAGAAACGGGTGTAAAAAGCACGAAGCATTGTGAAGAAACGGGTGTAGGTAGTTTGTAAAGAAATACCATTCACGACGAAATAAAGAGTCGGAAAGAAAGTAAAATTGAAGAGGAAAAGCGGTAAAAGAAAAGAAATGCTTAGGAAAGGCAGAAAGAGAAATTAAAGCGAATAAACGTAAAGAACGAATTAAAGAACAAACGAACGAATGAATGAAAATCAGGTGCAAATGAGGATTAGGTAAGAAAGAAGTGAGGAAAAAAAACTGGAAAAAAAAACGAAAAAAACATTGAAAGAATAAAAAGATCAGTAAAAAACGCAAAAAGAAAGAATAGATACACCCTTCCCTTCTATAAATCAATCATTCGCCCTTGCATGGAATACTGCGGCCATATATGGTCTGGAGCCCCCACTGTTCGTATCAAGGTTCTCAACAAAATCTGCAATGTGATTGGTCCTGATCTGGCATCTCGTCTACAATCACTTTCTCACAAACATGCTGTCGTTTCCCTCTGTCTTTTCTACAAATTCTTTCACGGTAACTGCTCCAACGTCCTACGTTCGCTGTTTCCCAAACTGCATGAATTTAAGCGTGCTACTAGGTTGGCATCTCAGTCCCACCCTTTCCATGTCGAAACGGTTAAATGTAGCCGTCTTTTCTACTCCAATAGCTTCATGTCTCGCACTTCCCGTCTGTGAAACTCCCTTCCTCTTATTTGCTTCCCTGACAGCTATAATCTTCAATTACTGAAATACAATGTCAATCGACATCTCCAGATGCCTTGATCTAATTCCCCGTCCTTCTCTTCATCCTTTCCTCAATCACGCTTCTTTACTCTTGGTCCCACTCTCTGTAACCCATTGCGTGCTAGTAGCACTCCCGCCTTGCTTGGGGTGAAATGGTTAAAAAGAAATAGGTGTAATATAAGAAAGAAAGGAAAGAAGAAAAAACGAAAACATTGTAGGTGGGTTTACCATTCCATGTAAATTCAGCATGAGCGATTGTGTCCAAACATTTCGAATATATTCCACCGGCCACAGTGCTGGGTGTTCGAACCCAGTTAAAAACCTATGAATGCCGATTTTTAAAGCAGTTATGTTCCCGATGCCAAGAAGTGAGATTCAACACCATTTTGATTTTTGGTCGCAACTAAGAAAGTATTAATAACAATATTATAGAAGAAGAAGAAGAAGAAGAAGAAGAAGAAGAAGAAGAAGAAGAGGATAAAGAATTATAAGACAAAGGAAAATGAGGAGGAAGCAGATTAGGTTGAAAAAGAAAATGTTAAAAAGTAAGAAATCAAAAGAAGAAATGGAAGAGAAATATGGAAAGGAAAGAGACAAAGTAATAAGAAGGGGAAACCTAAGTTTAAAAATGAAAAAGAGGAACGGAAAGGAAGCAAAAGAGTAGATAGAAGGAAAATTTAAAAAAAAAAAAAGAAGAGAAAAAGAAAAAGGAAATGATGATTAAATAAAAGAGTGGAAGAGGGAAAGAAGTAGAAAAAGCAGAAGAAAAAGTAGAAGCAGTAGTAGTAGTAGTAGAAGAAGAAGGAGAAGAAGAAAAAGAAGAAGAGAAAGAAAAAGCGGCAGTAGCAGAAGTAGATGATGTAAAAGTAAATTAAGTAGAAGGAGAAAGAGAAGAAGAGAAGCAGAAGAAGAAGAAAGAGAAGAAGCGGCAGTAGAAGAAGAAGAAGAAGAAGAAGAAGAAGAAGAAGAAATAATGCTGCAGGTTGGAGATTCAAATTTCTAAATAGAGAAAAATAACGCAAAACAACTAAAAAAAATACAATTCCGAGTTTGGAAGGGAAAGAATATTCAGATATTGAATCGACAATGACATGCCACTTTAATAAAGAATAAAAAAAAATCTCACATCCCCTAACCTTGGGATTTAAAACAGTTCCCTCTCTCTCTATCTCTCTCTCTCTCTCTCTCTCTCTCTCTCTCTAGATGAAAAGCATCAGAATGTTCGATTATCTTTATGACTTCTGATTTTGTTTTTAATTTGAAGATTGGAAAGAAATCGAAAAGACACTTGCAATATAAACATTATGACGCTGAGATCTGTTTCCTTAGAGAATATTGAAATTTCGGAAGAAATTTTTGTTATTCTTCTACATATTATTATTAGTAGTAGTAGTATTAGTATTATTATTGTTATTTACATGTTCATACCAGATGTCCGTTAATGGTTGCGAAAGACTCTGTGGCAGCAATCTTCTGCAGTAACTCCGTAGGCCCCGAACTCCGTGATCTGGACATCTTTTAATCTTATTTGAAATTCTAAGAACCGTGAAGCAACAGAAATCTAGATCTACAGAAAGATTCTGAGGATACCACGGATCGAACATGCGAGCAAAGATGAGGTTTTGGAGAAGATGGAAACAAAAAGGAGAATTATACTTAACACCAGGAGAGGCACTTCATGAGGAAAGAGGGCTTAGAAAACCTGATACTCACAAGACAGATTGAGGGACAGAAGAAAGCAGCACGTAACGTACTTGATGAACTTGAGCAAATATATGCGAGAAATAACAAAAAGATAAAACTTATTTGAAGCTGCAAGGGACAGAAGAGGAGGGATATTATCGTCAACGTCCTGAAAGGACACGGCAAATTAAAGAAGAATAATTCAACTTAGCTCGATACTATATATATATATATATATATATATAGTATTGTATATATATATAGTATCGTATATATACAGTATAGTATATATATATAGTATAGTATAATATATATATATATAGTATCGTATATATATATATAGTATAGTATATATAGTATAGTATAATATATATATATATAGTATAATATATATATAGTATAATATATATATATAGTATTAACTATAATATATATATATATATAGTATAATATATATATATATAGTATCGAGTTAAGTTGACTCGATACTATATATATATATATATATATATATATATATATATTATACTATACTATATTGAATTCGATACTATATATATATATATATAAATATATATATATTATACAATAATATATATACTATACTATATATATATACGATATACTATATATATATATACTATACTATATATAAATATATATATATATATATATATATATATATATTATACAATACTATATATAAACTATACTGTATATATATATATATATATATATACTATACTATATATAAACTATATATATATATATATATATATATATATATATATATATATATATATATATATATATATATATATATATATATATATATATATATATATATATATATATATATATATATATATATATATATATATATATATATATATATATATATATATATATATATATATATATATATATATATATATATATATATATATATATATATATATATATAGTATAGTATCGAGCTGTTGAATTCTCAAGGACACATGGCACAGTGGATAAAGGCGTTTGGTTAGATCCAGTGACAGACCCAAAGAAGGTGAGTTCAATACCTGGTTAAGGCAGTGGAGAACTTTCAGAGGGAAAATTAGCTGGAGATAACTGATAAATGACATCCGTCAAACATGGTACGGGAACTAGAAATAGTCTACCCCAGTGATCGAAATAAAGGGTTCAGTTCTGAAATTCCAACCACCTGAAGAAGGCCGGAGCGTACAACGGCCGAAACGTTGTGACAAAGATGAGGACAATAGTCCGACGAATGTAAATACTATATATATATATATATAGTTTATGCAAAACTAGGTAATCCGTATGGGTAGACCCAAGGAGGATGATATCCAGAGAGCTCAATGTAAATTCAGGGCAAATATGTTTGAATAAAAAACAGACCACTTTAAGGTTCCATGCCAATATATATATATATATGAATAAAACAGACCACTTTAAGGTTCCATGTAATAAATTATTGCACCACAGCTGTGATGCAATAATTTATTACATGGAACCTTAAAGTGGTCTGTTTTTTTTATTCAATATATATATATATATATATATATATATATATATATATATATCTGCTATTTTTATATGAAAATATACGATACTATATATACTATATAGTAATTTCGATAGTCTATTCATACCTTAATATTTTCGATAGTCTATTTATACCATAAGTTTTGATTCGTATTTTTACATTCTCTATGAATGTAAAAATACGAATCAAACTTCATCAACGATGCATGGTGACTGTCAGTTTCATGCTTCAGTGGTGTGAAGATCGCACGAGCCATGAATATAGCAGTTACTATAATTCTGATTCTTTTGTCTATATCCTCTCTATATAGATAACATGCTGAGTATCCATGCTGGGCTGTTTCATCACAGATGGAGAAGAGTCTTGCGTCAACAGAAATTTTGTTCTACAGAAGGATTGTGGGAATAACACGTACCAAACAGAAACTTTAGCCAAATAGAACCGTGCTTAACACCAGAGACTGTTGAAATTTCTCGTACACATAATGAAGAAAGAGGGCTTAGAAAAAGTGACACTCACAGGACATATTGAAGGCATGACGGGTCGTTTAGACGTGGTGTAATGATTAATAAGTTTGTTTATAATAGAACAGTGAATTAGACCTTCACTGGGGGACCGTACTTTCAACCATGTGCCACATCTAAGCTAGGCTTACAAAATCATTTTGAGCATCTCGATGTGGTGTAATGTTTAGCAGACTTTTCTCGCTAGAACAAATATCACTAAGTAGTGATTGTGATTCTCGCTGGGTGCCCCATAGTTTCTGCCTTGTGCCATATCTAGTCTAAGCTTCGAATGTTACCATATTGAAGGCAAGAGTGAAGGGAGGGAAGCAGAGTATAACATGCCTAACAAACCTGTGTGGATGTTGCAAGAACAGGGATTAGGAGAGATAAAAAAATATACAACATTTATTAACTGTTACAAATGTGAGGCAATTGTGAGAGCTGTGATCGCCCACGTCCTTAAGGGAGACGGTAATTCGTAGACATCTTATCTGCAAATTTATCCGAGATCATTCTCAGTGCGCTGTTATTCTTATTATTAACACAACGCTTAAACATTGAAAGAAATTGCAAATGGCGTCGACCCCAAGCCACTCGAAGCGAACGAATTACGCAGATGGAAATGGCGGAAAGAAAGGAAACAGAGATAGATAGAAAGAAAACCGGTGAATTAAAAAAAAAATAAATAAAGAAAGAACGAAACTTAATCGCCAACGTATTTACTCACAAAAGATCAAGTATCTGAGAGATGAGGCAGTTACAAATAAAGATAACAGTTTGGGGAAGAATTATTTTGAAGAAAATGTGTCTTGAAAGTTCCTCTTGATCGGAGAATGTCTTTGAGAGACAGTCGAAGTTAACAAACAAGAAAGAAAAAACATGTAGAAACACGATTCCTGAAATGGATAAATACAAGCTTGTTAAAGCAGAATGTCAGTTTAACAGGAAGATGTGATATGTTTTTTTTATTATTATTATTATTATTATTTGTCTTTTAGCTTTATTTCCTCATTTCTAATCTTTATACGTGGCAAGAGCGGATTTTAAAGTTACAATTTCGGCGCGTGACATGTTATAATATAAAGAAACTAAAATATCATCTTTAATAAATCGCCAAATTGCAGACTATGGATTTTAAGTACCGGTCCATCACGATTAACATCTAGTGGTTGGCGTTTTACTCCTAGTCGAGGTAGTGTCTGTGTGTGTGTGTGTGTGTGTGTGTGTGTGTGTCTGTGATTTTATATAGGTGTGAAGTGTCGCTACCGACACTTGAAGTTGAACATAGATCGCCAGTGAGCAAACACAGGCGATACCACTATTGAATTAAGTAGACCACGTGACCATAGAGGAAACGCAGATGTAGGAAGTCGCGTGACGTCTAGATTGATCGCAATTTCTAGTCTGTTCTCTATACTATACGGATCGTTATTCTTAGTCCATCCTCTATTACTATTCGGATCTCTATTTCTAATCTATCCTCTATCCTTTGGATCTATTTCTACTATTCTATTTGGACCTCTATTTCATTCTATCCTCTTATTATTCGGATCTCTATTTCGATCCTCTATTTCTATTCGTCCCTATTTCTATTCTATCCTCTATTAATATTCCGATCTCTATTTCTAGTCTATCCTCTATTACTATTCCGATCTCTATTTCTAATCTATCCTCTATTACTATTCGTATCTCTATTTCTATTCTATCCTCTATTACTATTCGGATCTCTATTTCTAATCTATCCTCTATTACTATACGGCTATTCTCTATTTATTTGTTTGGATCATTTTACGGATTACTATTCAAGCGAGTATTATCGAGTAAGTACTATTAGTACGAGTGATATTCGAAGGCGTCTGACACCAGTATTGTTCAACGGCGTTATTATAGTTGTATCTGTGATTACAAAGTCTCTTCTACAACGAGCATTACGAAAGTGACAAGTATATTCGTTGGCACCACAAAACTGGCAACGAATATTCGTTGACATCACAAAATATCTCTGGATTCTTCTTCTATGTGTCGAGTCTCATCAAGACGTAGGTGATCATGGGTCGACACAGTTTCTTGTCTTTTTCCTGCCCTTAATAAACGTTGTAAGCCCCCTTAAACCTGCTCCGCCATCCATTTACTCAAGCTCGCTAGGCAGGTTATGCGTTGTTTTCATCTGTCCCGCTTGCCTTCAGTTTGCCCTATGAGTATCAGGTTTTCCAAACCCTCTTTCCTTATGTTATGGGATCTTACCCATAATAATAATAATAATAATGGACTATTCCATAATTAATAAATACTGCGCCTGAGGAGTAGGCAAGGAGTCAGTCGCTTAAGTCTTGAACGACAGATCGGTTGAACTCTCTGCCTTCGAGCGGAGAGGAACCCGAGGGCGGAGTCTCGTTCAGGGAGGTAAACCGGCCTTGAGCTCGTTTATACGGGTTCAATGGGCATATTTTTGGGCCGAGCCCACGGGATCGGAGAACCCACAATAAATAACCGACCTTGTGTCACATGCTGCCCCAGTGGGAGGGAGGGGTGACTGAATATCGTCAGTCGCTCAAGTCTTGAACGGCAGATCGGTTGAACTCTCTCCCTTCGGGCGGGGAGGAACCCGAAGGAGGCTACGGATTCTCTTTAGGGGAGTTAAACCGACCCTGAACCCGTTTATACGGGTTCAATGGGCATATTTTTGGCCGAGCCAACGGGCTCGGATATCCCACGGGCTCGGAGATCCCATGGGCTCGGAGATCTCAAGTTAAACCGGCCTTGTGCACATAACGCCCTCGTGGGATGTGACTGAATATCGTCAATAGTTCAAGTAGAGTCAGTAGTTCCAGTCGAGTCAAGAGTCGAGTCAGAGGCAGTCCGAAACAGAGTCGCGTTCAGACAATTACTGTAAGACATTGGAATAGTGATACTGGTCGAGACTACATTGTTCTCTCCACTAAAACTCATTGTTCATACTAACACTTCTAATTCTCTGTATAAATTCATGTTTGTAATATATCTGTGTTATTCCATATACGTATTCGAGTTCTTCTTTATTGGTTCTACCTTGGACTATAACCGTGGTACAAGGAACCGGACCATAACACCTTATTATATAGCTTAGAAATTCCTTCTTTTTCTTCTATTTTTAAGTGCCGTGTCACTTCGGGACGGTGTCGATCATTTCTTCATTATGTAACCTAGAAATTATTTACAAGCATCATGTACAGGACACAATGTGTAAATTGTCGCCATTTTATATCTTCACTTTCGCGCATGGGCATTTTTTTGTTTTTGATTTTATCTACGGCACATTATAGTAGTGTCAGTATGTGAGAAAAAATACAGAGCACTGTGACGCAATTCATTCCACCTGAAATTTGGAAACAGTATGCTTTAATACGTGACATTCGCGTGAGATGCGCTAATAGGAGCCTTTCACCGTTTTGGGGTGTCAATCTGAGGACAATACAGAAGATTAGAAAAAAGTTGGATGGCGACGTTATGCCTCCACTCCTCATCCCACATCAAATGACTTGAAGAAATAGTGCTACCCTTGGTCAAGAGGGTGGGCGCTGGAAGCCCCTATGTCTTGCAACAGGACTCTACACTATGTCACTCCAACAGGGGAACCCAGACAATTTCTGAGACCCCATCATCCCTTACATCTGGCCACCTAAATCTCTAGACTCCTGTCCTCTTGATCATCATGTGTGGGGCGCATTGATTAATCACTGGGGAACTGGTGGGTGAAACACTTTATTTTCTGTATACTGTATTCATCTATGTTTGGTCAACGCAGTAGATCTTATGAGTATAACATATATGCTGATTCCTTTAACCTTCTTATTCCGCATTTGAATTTCACGCGTTATTGTCTGTAATACAAACTCTTTTCCCACAAATTAAATGTTGCTCGCCTCTCAATACCCTATCAATATTTCTATGGCAAATGTTCAACTAGGACCGCCTCGTCGCGCACAATGTTCGAATCATTCTAATTCCTTTCGTCTTCCATTAAATAAGGAAGTTTCACTCAGACATCTTCTTTCTAGGACCTGTTACTGTTTAACGACTTCATTTCTAGGTCACGCGTTATCTATCCTACATATCTGTGTATATGTATTTTTTCTTCCTCGGTTTACGCCCTTATAACAACCTCATTTAATAATATTTGAATGGATCTCGAAACTTGTATCAGGAGAACATTAGTTACTGAGAGCGAGAAAAAAAAGCATAATAATTGAACGGGTTTCAGAAAGAGAGAAAATGGCGACAGGCTTTGGATTTTAATTTTTAAAGATCGTAAGCGACAAGGAAGAAAGAAGCGGGAAGAGATATCCACAAGATAGAACTGTTAGAAAAGAAAATCTTACAGTTACATCTATCAGGTCATCCCATAAGTTCTGTCCGAATTTTAACTTTTTGTTAAATAGAACGAAGTTTAAAGAGTATTTTATAATATCTAATGAAGCTGAACATTATTTTTTATGTTTAAATGCATTTAAAATGATCAAATGTTATTTTAGAGAACAATAAAATTAAATTTTGTTTGATTAAAACCCTGCTAACATGGAAGTACCCAAGAATCATTTGAAGCACATAATGCTTTATGAGTTCAAGAAAGGAATCTCAGCAGCCGAAGCGTCTAGAAACATTCACTCAGTTTATGGAGAGGAATGTGTGAATGAAAGAACTTGCAGAAGATGGTTTGCAAAATTCAGAGGTGGAGATTTCACCCTTGAAGATGAAGATCAAACCAAACGTCCAGTTGAGTTTGATGAAAAGCTTCTTGAAGCAGCCCTTGAAGAAAATTCTGCTTTATCAGTTGAGGAATTAGCTGTGGTTCTCAGTTCAAACCATACAACTGTTCATAGTCATCTTCAAAAGCTTGAAAAAATTCCTGGACTTGGAAAATGGGTGTCACATGAATTGTCTGAAAACAATCTCAAATCCCGAGTTGACATCTGCTCTTCTCTCCATTGTCGCCAACTTTTTTCACCATTTTTAGATAGACTTGTGACTGGCGACGGAAAATAGATCTTTTATTGAAATGTTAAGCGTCGTAGATGGTGGCTTGGTAAAGGGGAAGGACCCAAGACACAGCGGAGAAGGGAACTTCATGGGCAAAAGTTTCTTCTTTCAATCTGGTGGGGTCGCCAAGGAATAATCCACTTTGAATTCTTACCACCTAATGCAACAATTAATGCTCAAATATACTGTCAGCAATTAGAGCGTTTGAACCAAGCTTTGAGGAAAAAAAAGACCTGCTCTAGTCAATCGAAAAGAGGTGATGTTTCATTAGGACAATGCGCTGACCCACATAGCAAGAATCACGTCACAAAAAGATCGAAGAACTTGGTTTGAGAAAATTCCTCATCCACCTTATTCTCCCGATCTTGCTCCTTCAGACTACCATTTGTTTCGTAGCTTACAGAATCATTTGGAAGAAACAGCTTTTGTAACACAGGAAACGTTTAAAACTGACATTTGTGAGTTCTTTGAATCAAAGCCAAAAGAATTTTACAGTAATGGAATTAGTAAGCTTGTTAATGGATGGAAGGAAGTCATAGATAATCAGGGAAAATACATTGTTGATTGAATCTGTAATTAAATGTAACATTTGGTGACTTGTTTTCTTTATTCAAAATTCGGACAGAACTTATGGGATAACCTGGTACCTATTTTGTTGTAGTAAAGTAAACGAAAATTTTTTTCCCGTGTGAATTACGAGTCCCTCGTCGCCAAAATGTTGTAGAGTAGTCTTCACAGTGGAGGCTTGTATTTCAATAAGTTGTCCTAAATTAGGTTCGACGTACAAAACGTTAGGAACTTGAAAATAAGAGTTAATGACGCAGCAATCTAGTTGTGATGGTTGGTACTTAAATATCCGATATCGACTGACTCGCTCAACACCACTCAGCCCAACTGCCGGCCTCTACTACTACTACTACTACTTTTTATGTGTGGGAGAGTCTATTAATAATAGAATAGGTACGTCAGGTATAATATATTTCAACAGTAAAACAATGAAAACTAGTTCCCAGTCTAATACTTCGCTTAAATTAATTGTACAAAAGAGGAGGGGGTTCATTATAACATTTATTATGAAAATATCTATAGAGACTTCTCGCTGCCTTCCATCAACATGGCTGATGCTATCCTCCAGGAAAGTGACATATGGTGCCTTCTCGGGCTCACGTTTTCTGCTGATATGAATTGGAAAGACGATATTGAATCCATTGCTAGGTCAGCTGCTAAGAATCTTGCTTCCCTGTGTCAGGCGGGACAATTTTTATCTCCATAATCTATCTATATCTATAAGCCTACCATTCATCCATGCTTAGAATATTGCTATCACATATGTTCCGGTGCTCCTGCTACTTACCTTGAGCTCCTTTATAAGATCTAAAGAAGATTTTGCAATATTATTGGTCCTCATCTGGCGGCTCGGCATCAGTCATTTTCTAACCGCCTTAAGGTTGCCTCTCTATGTCTTTCCTACAAATAATTTCATGATAATTCTTCGGATAAGCTCTTCGTTATGGTACCTCGTTTTTTTTTTTTTAATTTTAAGCGCAGCACTAGAAAGGTATCGAGATCTCATCAATTTACACTTCAGCTGGCTAGATATAGCCGTCAGTTCTACGCTAAGAGTTTCTTTTCTCGCACT
>CAHIKZ030001757.1:0-35000 GCA_903632075.3 Acanthosepion pharaonis | reverse complement strand
AGCTCATAACGTGAAAGTAATTATTAAACTGTAGTTTAGAAAAATAAAGTTTCTTTTACATGTTTGGAATTGTGTATTGTACAAGTTGGTAAAAGTTCAGAAGAGATTTCAGAGTTCGTACTTGCTTGAATGTTGGTAATGGTCTTTAACGTCTGATCGCAAAGGTTAAGACGGGAGTTCTTGAAGATTACATCTTGGCAGCAAGGAGAAAGATGGATTAAAAGAAACACCAGGGAGCTTATATGTGTTCTGTTTTTATAAAATCGTGTATCCCGTGGGAGGCTCAGAACGAAAACGCGGGAAAACAGATTTATCGCGTCCTGGCGGTTTGATTGGTCGGAACTGACCAATCAGCAAGCTAGATTAAATGTGATTAACCAATGAATGCTTGTTATATATTTTGTAAGATTCTGATGGTGAAAATTACAAAAGGAATAGTGCATTTCCAAGCAGGGGTTAACTGGCTTGTTGTGGAAGATTCCACAGGATCACATCTCCAAAATTTAGATTTAGGATTATTCAACGGGACAATAGCCGAAGCAGACATTTAATTAGAATCAGAATAATTCAGAGAGACTGTTGAGTTCTTGGGAGTGTTCCCCACGTGTGTGTATTCGAATAAAGACAAACGCAGTTGTAGGGATAAATACTGGTATATTTGTAAGAGGTAATTAACAACAGAGTGACTAGTAATAAGGAACGCCGGTTAGTAAGTAACAATAGCAAAAGTCTACAGTCCAACGGTATGTAATGGTAACCTGATCTCGACTGCTGTCGCTGAACCTGATCCTCGCACAACACAACTACTCTCTATAGCACTGACTTATATCGTAGAGGGATCAGTCCATTATCAGTCAGAAGGTGGGTGCGCCCCAACGGAGATATAATAAGGAACATGGATTTGGAGAATTTGGTATAAACTGAATATACTGGAGAGAGAGAACATGCGTGTAACCTACCTAACGCGTTTGGATAAATAGATGGCAGAAAAAGTATCGGTAAAGATATTAAAAAGACAACCCTTACTAAGAGCTACAAAGAATAGGAAGCTTGTGGAAAGCCTGAGGATATACGATACATCATTAAAGAAATCCTGAATTAGACAAGATAGTAAAAACAAAACAAAAAGAAATAACTAGTCGAGAGACGAGAGAATGCATAGACTCTATTCCGTATTCTGGCTTTCAAAACTTGATCTTCAAAAATTGAAATGCATTGTCAGTCGTTATCCGCTTTCCTATGCCTGTTCTTTTATTGTCTTCTCTCAGTAATTATGCTTCTCTTTATTTTTCTTATATTCTTTCACACTCTGTAACAAACCTGCATCTTAGCGGGTTTGTTGCCTTGGGGTGAAATGATTTTAAAAAAAATAACTAGAGAGCTTTAACATGAAACATAACCCTAACTATGTGTTGGTCTAACACGGTGTTTTTCAAGTTTTTTGTTTATTTGCTTTTTTTTTTTTTTTACTCCAGGGTGAACTGGGACAATGACTAAAACTTAATAATGAAAAATTAGTCATGAAGTTTGAAAATAGGAAATTTTGGTTTAGCATTCCCGAGGAAGATTAGCGGTACAATTTTCTTTTAAACGAATTTATGAACTTAGGCCGATAACGACAGATTTAAATCCCTCTAGAAAGGCAAAATGGGAAAGGATTATCGACTCCTTCTTGATGATTAAGGAATTTATTATCCATTTTAAAATATCAAATGACAAAGACCTGACCTAGACATGGAAGCCACTTGCTTAGTACCTCTAGCTTTTTAAAAATAAAGATTTTTTTTTTTCAAATAAAGATAATCCATAAATTATCCATCTGGTAATTTGGAGCACACTTGGCTACCTTTCAGAGCGCATTAGCGTGCCTGGACGCACTGGTTGAGAAACACTGGTCTAGCACGAAAGGCTACATATCACTCTAATGTTTAGAGATTACATGTTCATTTACAGCCATTGTTATATATAATGTTTGTTTGCCGACAAAGATCTCTTCCTTTTCTTTTGTAAACACTTATACAAACGGGTCTTCGTCTGCTGATTAAAAGCGATTATATATGCGTCAATCTTCAATAATTATATGATTGATGATAATATTTGCTGTATTGATCACTATGCCAAATAACCTATTGAATTAAAACATTGATGATGCTCGGAATGTGTCAGGTATATGATGATGAGGATGATGATGATATTTACAGTGTTCTTGTTGGTGGTGATGATTGAGTATTGATTAAGTTAAACCTGACTGTAATTGGCAGTTACCTGCCAAGAGTTAGAATTAATAACCGCAGATGATTAGGACGTCTTCTGTCTTAAAATCAGCCGCTCGCCCTACGCTTCCTTCCTGCTACGCCATCTTAAAATAAAAAATAATGATCTCTCCCAATGTGAATTCTCGCTTGACACTCATGCGGCAATGAGGTATGATTTGTTGCGAGGTTCCCTATGAATCAGTGAAGATTCAGATCGATATCCAATCAGGTTCTATTTCTGAAAGGAAGACACATAACGGTTGTTGCTTTTTTGTTGTTGTTGTTTTTTTTTTTATATTACTGGTGTGTGAAAGCGTTCGCCACTGACCTATAATCTACTGATTCATTAATTTAGATTAAGAGACCAATTGGCGAAAGAAAAGAAAAGTTAGAAAGAAAGATGTTAGGATGTTAAGAAAGAAGTGAGGAAGGTGATAACTTGTGATTTGCTTGAAAATCAGCGGAAAAGAAAGAATGTAAAATCAAGAAAGAAGACCTTCTATTATGACTTCCTCAGAAGATTTTAGAAGGAAAAAGAATTAGTTAACGAAAGAAGAATAGAAGAGAGAATGAAAGAAATGAAGAAAAGCATCAAAATTATGATTAAGTAAAAGAATTTAAAGTACAAAAGAAATAATGAAAGGAAGAATAAAGAAAAAAAGGAATAATAAGAAAGAAAGAAAGAAAGAAAGAAAGAAAGAAAGAAAGAAAGAAAGAGAAACAATGGAAGAGACAGGGAAAACATAGAAAAAAGAAAGAGAGAAAAAATAAATACAGAAAGAAAGAATGAAAAAGAAAGAATAACAAAAGAAAGAAAAGAATGAAGAAAAAGAAAGAAAGAAAAGAAGGAAGAAAAAGAAAGAAAGAAAAGAAGGAAGAAAAAGAATGAAATGCAGAAAATAAAGAAAGACAGAAAAAAGGAAAAAAAGAGAGAAACAAAAAAAAGAAAAACAGAAAGACAGCTAAAAGAAAGAAAGTAAGAAAGAAAGATGGAAAAAGAACGAAAGACAAAAAGTACAAAAGAAATAATGAAAGGAAGAAAAAAGAAAGAAAGAAAGAAAGAAGAGACAGAAAAAAGAAAAATATAAAAAGGAATGGCAGAAAAGAGAATGAACGAAAAAAAAAAAGAAAAAGAAAGAAAGAAAGAAAGAAAAAAAAAGAAAGAAAGAGTGAAAAACGAAAAAGAAAAGAGACAGAAAAAAGAAAAAATGAATAAAGAATGACAGACAAAATAAAGAAAGAAAGAAAGAAAAAAGAAACAAAGGGAAGAAGAAAGACAAAAAAGACCGAAAGGTAGAAAAAATAAAGACAGAAAAAAAAGAAATAAAAAGAGAGAAATAAAGAAAGAAAAACAGCAAAAAAAAGAAAAACAGAAAAAAAAAGAAAGAACGAAAAATAAAGACATAAGAAAAAAAGAAAGACAGATAGATAAATAAAGACAGAAAGAAAGAAAAATACAGAAAATGAAGTATAAGAAAAGAAAGAATGAAGAAAGCAAGACGCCGATTTCGATAAGATTTTTGCAAGAAATAAAATGGAACGAAAGGATAAAAAAAAGACAAGAAAAGAAGCAAAAAATGAAAAAGGAAAAGATAAGAAAGGCTTAGAAGAAAAAAGACAAAGAAACAAAGAAAGAAGATTGTAATTTCGTCAGAAAGACGAAAAATTGTAATTTGATCAACAAATTTTAGAAGTAAAGGAAAGTAATGAAAGAAAGAAGAAAAAGGAATAAAGAGAGGCTTTATACCGTAACTTACTGTAACATTCAGATAAAAAAATAAAACAAACATGAATGAAAGGAAAGAAAGAAAACACACCAAATATATGTCTAAAAGAGAGTAAATTAAAATGATGAAAGAAGATATCATTGGGTTTTGATCAGAACATTTGACAAGAAAATAAAATGATTGAAAGAAAGATGAAGTAACGGAGAGAAGTAAAGATAGGAAGCGTCAAAATGACAATTTAAATTATTTCAGTGGAGGGAAAAAACGCACGCCTTACATTGAGACTTGATTAAAATTTAATTTTGAAGAAAAGAAAATAACGAAAGAAAGAAGGAAATGAAAGAAAACAGAAGGAAAGGATGAGGGAAAGAAAAACTTCAGAGTTAGGATTTCAGCACAGAAATTCAAAACAAACAAGATAGATAGATAGATAGATAAAGAAAGAAAGAAAGAAAAAGATAGATAGATAGATAGATAGATAGATAGATAGATAGATAGATAGATAAATAAAGAAAGAAAGAAAGAAAGAAAGAAAGAAAGAAAGAAAGAAAGAAAGAAAGAAAGAAAGAAAGAAAAGGGGAGATAGATAAAGAAAGAAAGAAAAGAAAGAAAGAAAGAAAAAAAAAAAGATAGATAGATGAATAGATAGATAGATAGATAGATAGATAGATAGATAATAAAAGAAAGAAAAGAAAGAAAGAAAAAAAAAGAAAAAAGAAAGGAGATAGATAGATAAAAGAAAGAAAGAAAGAAAAAAAAAAGAAAGATAGATAATAGATAGATAGATAGATAGGTAGATAAAGATAAAGAAAGAAAGAAAGAAAGAAAGAAAGAAAGAAAAAGAAAGAAAGAAAGATAGATAGATAGATAGATAGATAGATAGATAGATAGATAGATAGATAGATAGATAAAGAAAGAAAGAAAGAAAGATAGATAGTGTTGAAGCTTGGATAAGCATGGAATAATAATAATACAACACTAAATGTACGTAAACAAAATGTATTGAAACAAGGAAAAGGTACACATTATTTACAGTTAGTTTTGGTATATTCTTGGGAAGACTGTTCCTGTAGAATGGGTTGACTTAATCGCAGTCGGGCAGAGTCTCTGGATTGCATCTCTTGTTACTTCCCCCTCGTCTTCCCGGTACCAACCCATATTTATATGGTCGGTACTCCACTTATGTAAATTAGGTGTATCGTACCACAACAGATAGATAGATAGATAGATAGATAGATAGATAGATAGATAGATAGAAAAAGAAAGAAAGAAAGAAAGAAAGAAAAAGAAAGGGAGATATAGATAGATAGATAGATAGATAGATAAAGAAAGAAAGAAAGAAAGAAAGAAAGAAAGAAAGAAAAAGATAGATAGATAGATAGATAGATAGATAGATAGATAAAGAAAGAAATATAGATAAAGAAAGAAAGAAAAAGAAAGAAAGAAAGAAAGAAAGAAAGAAAAAGAAAGAGAAAAGTAAGAAAAACAAAGTAGTAAATAGTTCATAATTGGTTTAGTTTTGGTTTGGTTTGGTTTGATTTACGACATACCAACCTCAATGGGTTATTTAATACCGACAAGATTTCTTATTCCGGGTAAAACTGCTTTTTTCAAAAATGTATTGCTGGTAATAATTGTTTCTTCAAACATTCATTGTTGGTAATAACCTTTTAAAAAGTATATTTCTGGTATTAAAATCAATTTTTACACTTTCATATTGCTCCGACCCCAGACTTGGCGTTAACTTTTTGCTCATAGCTGGGACCCTCAGGATCAAAGTGGACTTGGGAACACTAGCAATTAAGAGATGGTTCCACGCTCCTCAAAACCTCCTTATCTGTGGCCTTGCTTCTTGGACGTAGTTTATCGTCTTACCCGGGACGTGGATGTATTTTAACGTCATGCACGGAACAGTTCATAATTGGTAAAGAAAACTTAAATGACTGAGAATGAAAGAAAGATAATGATAGAAAGGAATTAGAAACAGAAAATAAAAGGGAAAATAGAGAAAAAACGAAATAAACATTTTCATAGATGAAAGAAAAGAAGAAAGAATGGTAAAGAAGAAAGGAAAAGGCGAAATATTATCAGGGCTTCTTCGAAAAAGACAAAGATAAGAAAATGCATTAAAAGTACTGAAAGAATAAAGAGAGGCTTACTTTGTAACGTTATGATGAAAAATAAAGCAAATATGAATGAAAGGAGAAAAGAAAACGCACCAAGTATTTGATTATCTAAAAGAGAATAAATAAAAATCATGGAATAAAATGTCATTTTTACTGAAGGTACTGCAGAATGAAAGAATAGCAGAAAAAAAAAGAATGAAATTGCAAACGTTTATATGATTGACAAAAGTAAACTCAGTTTATAGGTAAGTTAAAAGAAGGAAAAGAGTAGATAAGTGAAAAAGAAAATCTAAATTATCGATTATATTATTAATGGTAAAAATGATTGAGAAACAAAGAATATACGAATGAATAAAGTAATGAAGGCGAAATTAAATAAAGGAGAAAAAATTAATGAAGGAGGGAAAACGAAAGAAAACTTCGGACGGAGAATTATGAGTTGGAAAAAAGAAAACAAAAGAAAAATAACTGAGTAAGTAAAGAATACGACATATCACGGGTGAGAAATTTAAAAAAAATGTAAATTGTTAAGAGAGAAGAAAAATGAAATGGTTGAAAAATGAAAGAAAGAAATGAAAGAGAAGTTAAATGGCTGAGAAAGAAAAAGAAAAATAAAGAATAAATTTAAAAAAGGGAAACAAAAGAAAATGTCAATAATTGAGAAAGAAAGAAAGAAAGAAAGAAAGAAAGAACGAATAAGAATGAAGAGGATTCTGAAAGAAGAATGGGAACTTAAATAATTGGGAAAGTAAGAAAGAAAGAAAGAATAAATGAGAATTGATGGGATTGTGAAAGGAGAATGTAATAATTGGGACAGAAAAAAGAAAGAAAGAAAGAAAGAAACAAACAAACAAACAAACAAACAAACAAACAAACATAGAAAGAAAGAAATAAAGACAGACAGAAAGAAAGAAAGATAGAAAGAAATAAAGACAGACAGAAAGAAAGAAATAAAGACAGAAAGAAAGAAAGAAAGAAAGAAAGAAAGAAAAAAAGAAAGAAAGAAAGAAAGAATAAATGAGAATTGATAGGATTGTGAAAGGAGAAGAAAGTAAACTCAAATAATTGGGAAATAAATAAAGTAAAAAAGAACGAGAATTGATAGGATAATGAAAGAATAAAAATGGACACTCAAATAATTGAGAAAGAAACAAGAAAGAAAGATTAAATGAGAAGTGAATAAGAAATTTAATGGTTGAGAAAGGAGGAAGAAAAATAACTGTACAAGTCAAAGGAATGTTAAATGATTGCAAAAGAAAGAAAGATAGAAAGAAAGAAAGAAAGAAAGAAAGATAAAAATAAAAATAGAAGTACATAAAGAAAGAAATAAACAAAGAAAAAAGAAATATTGAAAGAAAGAAACAAAGATATATAGATAGATAGACAGACAGAAAGAAAGAAAGAAAGAAAGAAAAGAAGAAAGGAAGAACGATAGAGGACGAAAGAAACTAAGACTGCCAACGGAATCTTAAATTTTTGTAAATGAACGATAAAAAAATGAGATATGCATAGAAAATATTATGAATGATAACGATAACAAAAAAATGGGGAATGTAAAAAAAAAATATGGCCGCTGGTAAAAAAAAAAACGAAAAAAAAAGAAAAACCAAACCGTAAGAGAATTCGGAATAGAAATAATTGAATGAATGAAGCGAGGATATCGAAAGAAAATTAAAAGTGATGGAAATTCACACAGGGAGCTCGACATTTAAACGTGTTGCACGGGTGGCGAAGCATGACGTTGTTAATTATTATCAAGGAAACCACATTTTTCAACAAAGAAACGGAAGTAAAGAAATTAGCAAGAAAGTTACACTGAAAAGGAGGCGGTAAAACGGAAGAAAAAACGGAGACAAAAACGGAATCGTGGATTAAAGGAAGCCAAATTCCTTCGTCGTCTGATTCTGTCTGGTAGGAAAAGGTGATGGCTGATATAATTAATCACAATGTCTAACCTATTTTCGCATTCAATCGCCAGGTTCTTGTATACAATGCTATAGCCATTCCTTTTCAATGGTAATCATTCGACGCTCGCTCGCCCTTTTGTTTTTGTTTTTCTTTTATTTTCGATGTTTCGTTTTTTTTTTGTTTTTTGTCTTTATTCTTACGACGACAGCTAGCTTTCTTTTTATTTGCTTTGTAAGACTTCAGCGTTTCAGGCTTTTTGCCATCTTTGAGACACGTGACATCAGCACAGAAAAGGTGAGAAATGCGAAGAAAACCATTTCCGAGTAATAGACACCAAATTTATGAATGAACGTTAAAAACAATAGAATTGGGTTTGCTGCACGAATTCTGCATTCGTATAGAGTAAACAAACACAGCCACCAAACTGTCTACATATATATTAATGTTGTCTCTGTGTGCACGCGTGTGTGTAGAGATAGATATATAGTTAGAGAGAGAGAGGGGGGAGGGCAGAAGAAAAGGGAGAGTGTGACCGAGAATTGTATTTAACAGAACCATTACTGCGCCATAGACATAAATAATAAAACGTGGGCGAGTAGATTTCGGGGTTGATATTTGGTAACGCTCACACAGTAGCTTCTACGCTACATTTTGAAGCGAAGTTATAAAACATTAAGATAGCCACAACTGAAAATATTCTAAGTTTAATCAAATATACACTTTACGACAAGGAGTTTAGAGACACCCACTGCTTTTTGAAAAAGCATATAAAAATAAAGGATGCGCGCCTTTTCAAGATTTATTTACTAGCGCACTTCAGCCTCGAGAGATTTTTTTCTTCCTGAAGGCTGTTATAATAGTTATACATTATTATTATTATTATTATTATTATTATTATTATTATTATTATTATTTTCTTTGATTTCTGGCGTTTACACATTTCTTTTTCTTCCCGCCCAGGGACTTAAGGTTAGAAATGGCACCATGACACTTTCCACTGACAAAAAAAAAATTACATACATAAAACCCTTTGTAAAGTGTGGGCTGTACTTGTCAGAACAATTTTTTGTATCTCCTTGAGGCATGGACTTCCAGGAATCCCTTCAATTAGTCTACTGAAATCTTTTCCAACCAGTCCTAGGGCTCCAACTACAAACAGGGATTGTTGATGTTCCCATATACATTTTCGAGATTTCTATTTCAAGGTCCTTGTATTTTGACAGCTTTTTGAATATCTTCAAAGATACATTGCAGTCAGCAGGGACTGCCATATCAATAAGGAGGCATCGTTTTTGTTTGTGGTCTTTAATAACAATTTATTATTATTATTATTATTATCAATGATAATTTTATTATTATTTTTATTATTATTATCAATGATAATTTTATTATTATAATCATTGTGACGTACGGTAGCCGTTAATAATTATGTATAACTCAAGACTTCAATGTTAATAATTATGTATAACTCAAGACTTCAATGTTAATAATTATGTATAACTCAAGACTTCAATGTTAATAATTATGTATAACTCAAGACTTCAATGTTAATAATTATGTATAACTCAAGACTTCAATGTTAATAATTATGTATAACTCAAGACTTCAATGTTAATAATTATGTATAACTCAAGACTTCAATGTTAATAATTATGTATAACTCAAGACTTCAATGTTAATAATTATGTATAACTCAAGACTTCAATGTTAATAATTATGTATAACTCAAGACTTCAATGTTAATAATTATGTATAACTCAAGACTTCAATGTTAATAATTATGTATAACTCAAGACTTCAATGTTAAGCAAAACAGTATTTAATTACAAGTGCAAATAAATGCTTAACAAGAATAAAGAAGTAAAAGTCAACCAAAGATAAGTAACCATTTCAGTGACTAATTTGTTAGTAGCGCGGCTCGGCTTAACGTCCGGTAAATCCTAAATCAAAACCCAAATCATGAATACACAATAATTCATACGAATTCGACTGAATAGTTCTACTCAATAGTCACAATATTGACACCGTTATGGATGACGTTATTTTTATTATATATAAAAATAAATATATATATATATATATATATATATATATATATATATATATATATATATATATATATATATATATATATATATATATATATATATATATATATATATATATATATATATATATAATAAGGTCTACTAGCAATACCCATTCCAGGTATATATACCTCGGTGTCAGTAATTTTTCCCTATATGACAATTATTAATTAATAAAATAATTTATTATTATTTTTTATTATCATTACTGATAAATTTATTATTATTATTTTATTATTTTATTATTTTATTTTATTTATCAGAAATGGCATCATTACATTTTTCACTGGTCATTTTTTATAAAAACAACAACAACAAAAAAACAATTTAAAATTACGCACATTTTATATAGATAAATCTCTTTGTAATGTGTACGGAATTGCAAGTGTTTTTGTTTTTTTTTTATAATTCTTTAAGACATGGGCTACCAGGGATCCCTTCAATGAGTCTATTGAAACTTTTTTTTCAATCAAGACGAAGGCTAATTACAATTTATAATAATAATAATAATAATAATAATAATATCTATATATGTAAAACAGAGGATGTCTGGGTGTCTGTCTGTCTGTGTGAAAAATATTCACTCCAGATCCATCCAACCAATTTTGCCTAAACTTGGTACATACATTGTACAATGTAAGAAATAGGTTCTTAGCGTAAAAAATCGATATTTTAAAAAAAATCAATAATCGATAAAGCCGACAAAAAATCGATAAATTCAACATTTTCCATCCGATTTTGTTCAAACTCGGTATGTAGGTTACTTACATCATAATGAGCTCAATGATTCTTCATTTCTCCCTCTACGCCACTACGTTTAACGAAAGTCCACGAAAAACAAAAGATCGATTTCAACACAAATCGATTTCAACACAAATTTTAAACTAAAATCTCCCTCAATTTTCAAGAAATCTAATACAAACTTCCCTCAGTTGTAGCCAACAACAAATTGATTGTTTAACAGTGATTTAACTTGATAATTGAGTCCATCCATATAATGAAAACCTGCATAAATAGTGAAAAATGTTACTTTTTTTTTCTTATTTTTCGTTGATCTTTCAACTTATTTTGATCAACGTTAAGAATTGCTTTATAACTTATATAATATAATTATAAAATTAATTAAATATAAAATTATATAATTATAAATGCGTTTACATCCCCGGTAGGACACTGACAAATTGAATTTCAAAAACTCCAAAATAATTGTGGTCTGAAGTGGGTCTTCATGTTGCCTGTTTTATCTTTTCATGTCATCGTCTAACTTCGATTAAATAAATACCGACTACTTCTGTTATATCAGTAACTGCATTAATTCAAAATGTTTTTTTTTTAATGGAAGTACTTTAAAGTAATTGAAAAAGTTAGACTCTTACATCTAAACATGATGCTGTTTTTGCTGCATTCTAATTGAACTCTTTTTTCTCATTGATCAACTGGGTATGGCTGCTAGTTAATAATAATAATAATAATAATAGTAATAATAATAATAGTTAAACATTGAGTCATTTTTCTTTCTCTCATCTTCACTCACGCTCTTCTCTACATAATGATAAACTATTGAAAAGTTGCGTCAATCATTTTGTTTAATAATAATAATAATAATAACAAGAACAACGCCAACAACAAAATTAACCCATTGCTGGATAAAGTTTCCTTAAAATTTCAGCTCTTTTTGCCTCAGGTATCTTGCTAGCTAATGGGAATTTAAGCAGTTGGGGATTTTCAGATTTAGATATCAGCCTCTCAACGAATGGATGCCCTGAACTAAGGGTTAAATACTTTGACTATTCAGCGTCAGTAGGACTTAATTAACCAAAGATGTTTTGTAACTTTCTAATTATTAAATCCAGAAGTTGGCCCAAAATATTGTTCTTTAATGTACGTATTAAAATCATTCATGTGATGTTTCGCATTACTAGAGAAAGCATTTAATTGAGCCATGAATTCTCTGTTTCTGTTAGAGCCTAATTTTTGAAAGGGGTTTGAATAGGTGTGACTGTGTTTATGCTATAAAGTAAGAGAATATAATAAAGAATTTAAAAAAAAATAATAAAGGCAATCACGATAGTAAAAACTGCTTGGAATTAAAATTCGATTTTGTTTCTTTAGTTTAAAATGTCAATAACAATCCTATCACTGGTATTTTCTTTATTCCTATATACTGTTTGTTTTGTCTCGCTTTAAGCGATCGAAAATAGTATGATTTACGAGGTGTCAAACCAGTCAAAAATAGAGACTTTTGAAAAATTGTTATTTAAAAAAGAAAACAGACAAAGAATTGTTACTTTTTTCAGTCTAAGAACTTCTCCTGAAGAGCTTTCTAATTTTTTTTTTAAAGCAAACTACTGGGTGGTCTGAAAGTCTTGTCACCCATCTATAATATAATTTTCTATTTCAGATGACTGACACGGGCTCTTCCACGTAAATGACGGTTTTCATACAAACAAGCTTGATATGTGACAGCGTCAGTGAAAGCGATTAAACTGAATCCATTACAGGTGCTTTGTATTAATTTACTACTTGTTTTTCTATGATTATCCTTACTTTTTGGTAGGGGGTGACAGGACTTTCGGACCACACTGTATAATAAACACTAGCAACGACTTATCACTATTTTACGTGCTACCATTTTTTTTTTTACAATGAAATGATTGTAAAAACATTGGTAGCACGTAAATAGTGATAAGTCGTACCCTAAGTAAGGCAATAAAGCCACTAAGACGCAAGGTTTACTGAGTGTTACAGCATATAATAAAATATACCCTAAAGGAGAGAAGACAGTAAAAGAAAAAGAATTAAGAAGATAGCGATTGATATTGCATTTTAATAAACCGGAAAAGAGTCCCACAAGCGAGTAGTGCGATATAGGAAACTGTTATCATAGAACTTCCGGTTACGTCTAACCGTTTCACCTGTAAAATGATGAAACTTTGCCCACAATCTAGTACCGAGGAAAGTTCATCAGACAAATTACCATGAAAATATTAATTGAAAAGACACAGGGAAATTACGTTACGGCAATGGGAAAGTTACTGAAGCCGAGATGCCAGGTCTGGATCAATAACAATGCAGATTCTTTTTTGGAGTTTATCAAGGATCTGTAAATATATAGCAGGAGCACCTTACCAGATGTGGCAGCAATATTCAAAGCAAGGAAGAATGGTAGATGTTGTGACCAGTAAATGGTCAAAGAAATAACAAGTGTTACAGATATATCATATATTAAACAGTAAGTATAACAGAAGAGAGATGTATGTGGCACAAGGTCGACTTTTAACGTGGGTTTCTTTGAGCCTGTAGGCTCGGCCAAAAATATTCCCTTTGAACCCGCCTAAACGGGTTCAGGGACTGTCTACCACCACGGACGAAACTTTTCCCTTCGGCAAAGGCTCGTCCGCGTTCCTCTCTGCTCGAAGCAGAGAGTTCGACAGTTTGAACAATCTATTCAACTGTTAATATTTAACAGCCCCCACGAGTGATGTATGTGACACAAGGCCGAGTTTACTGTGGGGTCTGAAAGCCCGTAGGCTCGGCCAAAAATATTCCCTTAGAACTTGCATAAACGGGTTCAGGGACTGTCTACCCCACCGGACGAAACTTTGCCCTGCGGCAAAGCTGCGCCCGAGTTTTTTTTTCTGCTGAAGCAGAGAGTTCGACAGTTGAACACTCTAGTTGACTGTTAATATTTAACAGTCCCCCCCACAAGGAATGTATGTGACACAAGGCCGAGTTTACTGTGGGTTCTCCAAGCCCGTAGGTCGGCCAAAAATATTCCCTTAGAACTCGCATAAACGGGTTCAGTGACTGTCAACCTCCGCGGAGAAACTTTGCCCTACGGCAAAGCCTCGTCCGGGTTCCTCTCAGCCTCGTCAGAGAGTTCGATAGTTATGAACACTCTGGTCGACTGCTACCCCAAAGCCATGTTTCCTAATAATCTTATAGTCGGCGGAAAAGTCCAACATAGATTCTTTAGAGGGAGGACACCACAACAGTAGACTTATAAATATGTAAGATAGATTCTAGCGAAAAAAATTGTCTAGATTGACACAGTGAACCAGCTTTCCTAGCGGCACACTTACCATATGATTCCATATATCAGCGGAAACGTTGGCCCGATACAATGGAGATTAAAATCATATAGGCAAATTGTTGGAGATTAAAAAAACTCGTTCAGGTGACATTCTGTATGACTGCAAATATATATAAGCCAAAGAATAGCACTCCCGTCTCCTTCCTAATCAATACAATACAGTTAATAATGTTTTACATAGTACCGGTTGTGGTATGATTTTTAGGGGTATACTAAAAAGGTTGTCTTAGTGTTAGACTTGATAGGTCCTTCTTAGTATCTCTAAGACAACTGGTATTCCTCAGCTCTCCCCATCTCCCTCAAAAATGCAAAAATAAATTAGCTGGTATATATGTTTAGAAAAAGACGCATTTTCGGGGTTTCGTCCTCTCTTACGTGCAAGGGAAATCCCTGTTGGAACTGCTTAGCAACCTTGACATATTTCGGAACGATATTAAAATAATCAAAAATCTGTAATGGCAGCAAATATATATATATATATATATATATATATATATATATATATATATATATATATAGAAGAAAAATATACAGAAAAAAAAAAAAAAAACTTAATATGCAATTATGCTGTATTAATGTTAATTATGTTTAAAATGATAATGTCCTGAAGATGGTCTAAAATAGACCGAAACGTCCGACGTTGACTTTATATTAACATTAATACATCATAATTGCATATTAAGATTTTGTTTGTTTTTCTGTATATTTTTCTTCATACTATCGGATCTATATCAATATATTTGCTTATATATATATATATATATATATATATATATATATATTCAGTTTATACGTTATTTCTATAGATTTTTAAGTAAAAGCTCTATTTAAAATAAACAGTATTAATTAATATATATATATATATATATATATATATATATATATATATATATATATATATATATTGTATAATGAAGGCACGCTATAATGACAGTGTTCAATGTGACGAATAAAGAATATACGAAGCAAATCCATTATAAAATATAAGTAAATCACCACGCATATCTTAGTGCTTTCCGTGACTAGAAGTCTTATGTGGACTCTTAGATGTTGTTGCTGTTGTCTCTCACTACGTATCGAGTCATTCTTACCAGCATCTAAGAGTTCGCATGAAACTCAAGTCATGATAACTTTCTCTTTGTTAGAGTATGAAATTTACTTATATTTTTCCTGAACACACACACACACACACACACACATATATATATATATATATATATATATATATATATATATATATAAAGAGAGAGGAGGAGAGACAGTGAATTAATGCAAGTATAAAGTCATTTAGTTGATTGGTGTTACCTTCAGCATTCCGACTCTAAAGTTTTGTTGTCGGATCTTCCAAAAATCATTCTGTCCACTCCTCAGGATGAATCAGCAATTGATTATATATAAATAATATATATATACACTTTATACACACACTTTAAAATAAAAAAGGAAAAGAAAGGGAAAAGAAAAATATATATATACATGTATTGTCAAATGACCGGATATATTGTAGCGTCTTGTCGAACGTAATTTCGATGAAGAAATGAATTGAATAAACATATATATTTTTTCTTTTCTCAATAATTTTGTAGTTTTAAACTTAATAGTGATTAAATTTGGATTTTAAAATTGCCAGTTTTAATTTTAATATTAAATTTTATCATATAATTTTATAATTAGTGGTTAGTATAACTTATTTTTAATATTACACGTATTTTAAAAGATCTGAATAGCTATTATAACATGATTTCGTTGTCAAGCTTTTGAATCTTTTCTATACTTTGTTTTGATTGGTTATTCTAGTTTTTTGTAACAATGTTTCCCCCTAGTGTAGGATCGTTAATTAATCTGATACTTTAAAACCATTTATTTTATTTTCAACATCATCTTGATAAGACACAGAGTGTGTTGAAACAAAATGGCTATGGTGATTTTATAACATACTTATGTTATAATTTTTTTATAAAAAATAATTATATATATATATATATATTTTTAAATAGGTTTGAAACAGTACAAAAAAAGCGTATTAAGGCATTAACTTATCACGGCCTACAATACAAAATTTCTAGTTTTTAATGCCTTAATATATATATATATATATATATATATATATATATATATATATATATATTCTCTCTCGTAAATTACGTAGATTTCATTTTCTTGAGATAATTTTTTTCTTGATAAGACCGTATAATCGGCGAAACATTTTTCAAACTGTCTCGCATATTTACAAATTTCAAAGCAACGACTAACTCGTGTATACGAGACGTGGAAGCGAAAATCTCGTCGCAGCTCCTGATGTCACACATGACTACGCGAGAGTGAACTATTAATTATTGGAAGACTTTGCTTTGAAATTTTTCATACAATAAAAACACACTATCATTACCTGCTTGAACGTTCAAGTAATCTCATAGAAATTGTGTGTCCTCCGACAGGAACTGAACCGTTATCCTACACGAAACCGTCATATAGCCTGACGTGCTATACTATTTAGCTAGAGCGGAAGCGTCTGGTTAGCAAGGTTCAATTACTATTTTTAAACTACAAATTTACTATGATTTCACTTGAACGTTCATATCATCTCGAAGCATATCTTAACTTAAACCAATGGTATCATATATTATGAAATGGACTAAGTCCGACAATTATTTTAATATATTTTCTGTTTATACGATATTTTTATAGATACAAATATTTCAGTTAATGCTCTGTTTATAATAAGCATTATTAACAATATTTTTCAGTCTGAATGTCCGAGAAATCTTATAGATACGCTTCGAGCGTATTTGGCAAGCGCCTAATTTTCGATTTTTCAAGGTGCTTGGCTGTCTGTTGCAGGCAATTGGTAAGGCACATATGTTTTTTTTTCAAAACTGACACAAACAAGCTGCCGATTATAATGCTTCATAAACAACTTTCCTGATGTCATCAGTTCTCAACTATGTATCTATGCTTATGTAGTCTCTACGTGAGAACGCATCATTTGGCGTGATCAGTCGATGAACAAACCTAGTATGCTCAAGCACTCGGTCACGATGACTTCTAACCTTGTGTTCGTAATATAGAGACGAAGCCTCTCCGGAACGTATCAAAATAAGTTTCGGTATACCAATTAAGACAGCGACCTAAATGTAGCTTAGCTTAGTGAGGGCTTTACTATGCATGGCTGAACAGACACTCTCCGATGGAGTTACTCAGTTGTCAGTGTTCCGCCAGTCAGTGACCGTTTGTAATGTGTGAACCTCTCATTCCCAAAGACAGTCTCTATGTACACTATTTACATTAGGACTATTTTCTTTATCTTTATTGTTGCTATAAAAAACATTTTGGCCGTTTTTCCCCCTCCAGGCTACAGTAGGTCGATATCGACTCGGTTAACCTACAGCTAAACACTTTATTTAATCTCCGGGGTTAGACTGTTCTTATTTCACTTCCCATCTCTCGGAATATCTTTTCTGTTACATTTTTAGCATTTTTTTTTCACCCTGGAGGTTACCTGAATCGATATACTGTACACCTGATGAAGGCCGTCGAGTACAACGTCCTAAATATTGTAATAACAATTCATGAATTCTATCGCCCTACGAGGCTGGCATCCCGCTCCCACCTTTACACTGTAGAAACTTTTAAATGTAGCCGTCTCTTCTACTTCAATAGCTTCATACCTCGCACCTCTCGCCTGTGGAACACTCTTCCCTATTCCTGTTTCTCTGAGAGCTATAATCTCCAATTATTCAAATGTAATGTCAATCGACACCTCCAGTTACCTTGATCTATCCGCTATCCCTCTCCTCATCCTTTCCTCTATCACTCCTATCTGCTCTCGCTCCAAATCTTCTGCAACCCCCTGCATGCTAGTGGCCTCACGCCTTGCTCGGGGCGTAATGCTTAAAAAAAAAAATTAAGGACAATTTTCCGGATGTAAATAGTCTACATAATGATAGCTCATCATCGCAGAAAGTCACAAGCGTTCAGATTTCAGTTAACGCTTGTGAATTTTCACACAGCTTAAATCGCCGTTGAAAAATCGTGGACGAGATAACGGGGAACATGACGGGGCAGCAAATAGCGATCCCTAAAGATTTGAAAACTCCTTTGGACAGGGCGCTATAGTTAGAGAGCAGTGTGCGCTTTTCTGATAAATTTCGCAGATATGCAGGAAACCTGTGTTAAAAATAAATGAAGGCGTATAGTTTCACACAGCTTAAATCGCCGTTGAAAAATCGTGGACGAGATTACGGGGAACGTGACGGGGCAGCAAATAGCGATCCCTAAAGATTTGAAAACTCCTTTAGACAGGGCGCTATAGTTAGAGAGCAGTGTGCGCTTTTCTGATAAATTTCGCAGATATGCAGGAAACCTGTGTTAAAAATAAATGAAGGCGTATAGACTGATTAACATAACTGACAAACATTACTGATACAGACATTCACAACAACAACAACAAAAAAAAGAAAAAAGCGAACAGCGTCTTGTTAGAATAATGTCTTTGTTTTAGCGCTAAATTAAAAAGTCCCCACCAGTGATTCGAAAAACAAAATCTAATTTCCGTAGCTAATTATCTTAAGAAAATGACGTTAAATTAAACTGGTTTTAAGATGTGCTTATTTGATTACTTCGCAGGAGAGGTTACAGAGTGTGAAAAAAAATCTATCGTTTGATAAGATAGGCTCACTGAGCGATCTTTCGCAGCCAGACGAATCATTACAGTCGACGTTTTGGGACGTAGAACAATTCAGTGAATATTTCTCTTTTTATATTAAAGGCCACCCATCACAAGAACTTAGGTAGCGTGTTGGTAAATGAGTTTGCTGTGTGAGTGGTAAGAGTCAGGGATTTATACGGATATCTTATATGTTGGACAGATTACGGTTAATCCGAGACTTGAAGTTGTTTTAAAGTCGAGCTGATTCCTTAAGATAAGTCTGCAAGAACATCGTAAAGCGGTAACACTAAGGGAGATTGACAAATCAGGAGTAACTACATATAGAAGGAAAAGGGAGATCACCGCCCTCTGTGGGATTAGGTTGAAATAACAGACAGAGAACATCACTAGAAAATACGAAAACTTAAGGAATCAGCACATATGGTAGGCTAGAAAAATCTCCTGAGCCAATCAAACATAGAAATGAATACAATATGGGAACCAGTAATAAAGATTGCTAGAAAAAAGAAATGTATAACAACACAAAAATTGCAATATAGACTTTAGTAAAAATAATAATAAAGAAAAATTGTAATATAAGCACCGGTAAAAAAAGATTGCTAAGACATTAGGTTTATAAGTGACAGAAATTCGTACAGAGAAGTTCTCAAGAACATATGGCCCAGTAGATAAATGCGTTTGTTAGATCCAGTGAGTTTAATACCAAGCTACCACAGCGAGGAATAAAAGAAACTTGGAACTAGAACAGTCTAACCTCGTGGACGAAATAAAGGGTTCACCCGAAAAGACCGGAGTCGTGACTATGAGGATAACAATTCAAATAATGTAAATAATCATAATACCTTATCTCATATATATATATATATATATATATATATATATATATATATATATATATAGGGTATTATGGTTATTATTTTTCGTGTTTATTTAGTTGGATAGATGTGAGTTTGTGACCCTGGGTTTCACGCTTTAGCGATCGTCAGACAAACAGTTTATATGTGTGTGTGTGTGTGTGTGTGTGTGTGTGTGTGTGTGTGTGAAAAGTGTATATAAATATAATGCGCGTACTTATTAAAAGCTCAATATCCAGAATAGAAATAACATATTTGGTTGGATAGATATGAGTTTGTGACCCTGGGTTTCACGCTTTAGCGATCGTCAGTCTGACATTGTCTGACGATCGATCTAAAAAAAATAATTATACATATATATATATTTATTTATATTTATATACACTTTCACACACACACACACTCACACACATACACACATATATATATATATATATATATATATATATATATATATATATATAACTTCTTGTTATTTTGCAATAAAAAAGTATTATTGTTTATTTTATAATAAAAATCAGCTGTTGACTTTGTGAGTTTACTGCTGCTACCACCCCTGATCAGGATGGACTTGGGAATAACATCAGTTAAGAGGTTAATAAATGGGAAGACATCCTCCTGGATTCGGTTCCGCAAAGCAAAAGATCTTGTGAAGAACCTACCCGATTGGAACTCGCTCCTTACTAAAGGAATATGAAGGGAATGATGGTGATTCGGCTCTGTGTATGCGGCGTGGCGGATCTTAGCAGGGGAGAGTTAGATTTAATGGAACTAAACAATGAAGCTCATTTGAACATTTTCCATGTAAAGACAGATAGATTAGCGAGAGGTTTGCAAGGATTAGTCTTAGGGAAATAAATCCAGCCTCAATGGTCCGCCCTTAAAATGAAACGTACGATTATATTAAATCTTTTTTTTTTCCTTCTTAAGTAAAATTAGTTCTTCGTCATCTTTTCACTAATCTTTTCTTACTGTAGAAAACTTCCAAATATGGAAGTCGATACTTTGAAAAAGGAATGAATAAATATAAAAATCGATATTGCGGAAGACCGTCTTAGAGAAACGATTAATATTACCTTTACTAATCCCATCTTGAAGGACGATAGACTAACGGATAACAGCTCGGATTGACGAATCGGAGAGCCGAGTTCGATTTCCAGTCAATTCCATTACATTTACTTACGTGCTAATACCCTAGGGAAAGGTATGAATCCTTATTCTCCTCCAGATTGGGGCTTGTGCAATAGGCTACTGGCTTGTTATAGAAAACACAACGATATCTTACGGCCCTATATTCCTCAAGGAATTTAAAGGAATAATATATATATATATATATATATATATGACACAACTTAGTTAACTAGTTCAGTCACTTACACTACTTTCTACCACAATTCTAACTGTAGAAGTTATAACATAATTTACTTATTGTAGAGAGAAGAGGACGACCAAAGAGACGGGACCAATGAAAATCCGGTGAATGTAAAAGAATATAAATACGGGCCAAACAGCATCCGGACATCCTTGTACACACTGCAACTTGCCTCCGGGCTCAGTAACAGTCTAACTCTCTGCCTTCGGGCGGAAAGGAACCCGGACGAGGCTCCGCCGAAGGGCAGAGTCTCGTTCGGGCTGGTTGACTGCCACTGTACCCGTTTATGCGGGTTCAAAGACGGAATATTTTTGGCCGAGCCTACGGGCTCGGAAATCCCACGTTGAACCCGGTCTTGTGCCATATGTAACCCTCGTTGGGGGGGAGGTAAATATTACTTGTACACACTGCGTGACGAAGCCGTCTACACGGTACACTTATTAGAATGAACACTCTGCCAGACACAATATATGCCAAAATCTGAATGGCCCTTTCATTAAAGAATTAATAATTATCGGAATCGTATCGTCGGCTCCCTACGAAAGATTATTACCTATAGAACAACATTTCCTGCTAGAAAAAACATGATTTTAATAGCCATGTAAAATTCGCTATTATTGAAAGAAAAGGAATGGACACAAAATATAGTTAGAAAAATGCTAGAAAATGAAGGCAAATGTATTTTGTCCGAACGGATTTAACAACAAACTAAAACAGTACAGACAGAATTAATATATAACCCCATAGATCACCTACCACTAATATTTCTCGCTCACACATTATAATCTCTGCGTATTTGGGCAGCACGATGCTGGGTAATGATTAGTCTCGCTAGATCAATTACGGCTGAGTGAGTTTGATCCTCACTGGGTGCATCATACTTTCAGCCTTGTGCAACACTTAAGCTATGGTTGGAAAATCACTATAATCTCTCCATAATTGAATATAATCTACATTTAGTATATAGAAAAAGACATTTATATACAACCTAGTGTATCTGAAATTTTACTATTCTTTATTGTTCAAAATACATATCTACATATATATATATATATATATATATATAAATGAATTTTTGGTTGATTTGAATAATTATTCATAGAAGAATTCTCAGCAAGATGCACAAAGCACTGGCCCTTTCATCCTCTTAGTCATTTCCCAACAGTACGTTAAACCCACTTGATCAACGGTACTCGCTAACGAAGAAAACCTAACCAGACTCAATATAATGCAGCTACTTAATATATATATATATATATATATATATATATATATATATATATATAACATCTTTACTTTTATTCGGTTTCCATTGTCCTCATTATTGTCGCCATATTTTTCACAACGTTTCGGCCATTGTGTCTTTCCCGACCATCATCAGGTGCATGTCGATCTGAGTAACCTGAACCCTTTCATTTTGATCCTTTATTTAATCTACGCGGGTAGATTGTTCTCGTTCTACTGCCCAACCCATGTCTGGGGATATCCTGTTTAATTCTTATTTTAGTACTACCCTGTTTTGTCTCGTCCCGTTTCTACTGTGTTTAAGTTCACTGCCTAGACCACGGGTTGAAGCCACAATTACAATGCCGCCAAATTTAGGAACCAACGCTTTCATCAACTAGGTTATTCTTTTGTGGTAAATAATGATAACTTCTCACCCCAGAAATTCTGACAGTAATTATATTAAAAACATAAGTTAAAATAATACTTTATAAAAAACATTACTTAATCTGTCAATGTCCAACGTTAAATTCGGTATCAATTATTAAAAATATCTGTATCAATTATAGATTTTTAAAACAGTCCGATATTAATTATAGGTTTTTAAAAAATTGATATTAATAATAGGTTTCTAAAAGAAATATAGTATTATTAATTATACGTTTCTAAAAATAAATTAAAATTAATGATATTAATGATAGTTTCCTAAAACATCTCGGTATTAATTATAGATTCCTAAAAACAATCTGATATTTATAGTAGGTTCTTAAAAACAGTCCAGTTTTAATTATCGTTTCCTAAAACAGCCCAGTATTCATTTAAGGGTTCGTAAAAACAATCTGATATTTATAGTAGGTTCTTAAAAACAGTCCAGTTTTAATTATCGTTTCCTAAAACAGTCCAGTATTCATTAAGGGTTCGTAAAAACAATCTGATATTTATAGTAGGTTCTTAAAAACAGTCCAGTTTTAATTATCGTTTCCTAAAACAGCCCAGTATTCATTTAAGGGTTCGTAAAAACAATCTGATATTTATAGTAGGTTCTTAAAACAGTCCAGTTTTAATTATCGTTTCCTAAAACAGTCCAGTATTCATTAAGGGTTCGTAAAAACAATCTGATATTTATAGTAGGTTCTTAAAAACAGTCCAGTTTTAATTATCGTTTCCTAAAAACAGCCCAGTATTCATTAAGGGTTCGTAAAAACAATCTGATATTTATAGTAGGTTCTTAAAAACTTGTCCAGTTTTAATTATCGTTTCCTAAAAAACAGCCCAGTATTCATCAAGGGTTCGTAAAAACAATCTGATATTTATTACACATTTATAGCGGACCGTGGGTTTACAGGTTGTTAAATTGGGAACACGTGCGTTTATTCTTGCTAGAAGGTCCACTACAAGAATATGGCGGACTCAGAAATTGAATCCACCATAAAGAAGTCAAGTTAAAAAGCAAACACGACCGATATATAGATACAATCAAGTATATGTATTAAACAACAAAATTTACAATGGACATAGACATTAACATTTCTGTTTGTGTGTGAACGTAGTTTGTATGTGGGTGAATGTTCGTACGTACGTGTATGTGTGTGTTTCATGGCGTTTCCCAACAAGTGGGCAAAACGCAGATCCCTGCGAGAGATCACATTTTGTAAATGTGTCCGCTGAAATGCAAAGTAAAAAAGAGAACGAGGAAAGTATTTATGTGTGGAGAGCGTCCCTAGTGAAAATTAAGGAGGAGTTAACTCCGACACGTTCATAAAAAACAGCTCGGTATTAATTATAAGTTCCTAAAAAACAGTCCAATATTAAATATAATTTCCTAAGAGCAGTCTGGTATTAATTATAGATTCTTAAAAACAACCTGGTTTTTATTAAATTTTCCTCAGAAACATTCCGGTATTAATTATAGTTTTTTTCAAAGAAACCCGGTATTAGCCCAGAACATATCTTTTAAAAAAAGTGGTATTAATTATAGATTCCTAAAAACACCATGATATTGTAGGTTTTTAAAAAACAATCCAGTATTAATATTAGGTTTATAATCAGTCCTGTATTAATATTAGGTTTATAAACAATCCGGTATTAATATTAGGTTTATAAACAATCCAATATTAATATTAGGTTTATAATCAGTCCTGTATTAAAATCAGACGATACATATTATAGGGTTAATACTTTCTCTAATAGCATTATTTCCTCGCCTAACAGAGCGTACTTTATGATCTATTCTATGATTTTCCCCTACAGCCTTATTAGGACTATACCCATGCTATGGGTTAAATAACAGGATAGACTGAGTAATCTAACCCTGAGTGGCAACGAGAGTAAAGCTCTGTATTCAAAACCATGAAGAAAGCAACGGGAAACCGTTCGACTATCTTTCTAAAAAATGCTTGGTAATTCAAAGGTAATAAAGAAAAAGGAATCTGGTCTAACGAAATTCGAAATAGCTATCAGGCTTGGGCAAGTTACAATGAGCGGTCGTCACCCAAATAACCTTTTTAAAACTGTAGGAACTCTAAGGCAAAAGGAAAGCGGGAGGAAATGACTAACCCTCAACTGTAAGAAAATAGAATGGCTGGTCGTTAGCAAGAGGGACATCTCAAAAACGAGGTTCGAACTGGTGATATTAGAATAAAGTAACTATTTAAATTTAACTGTCTGGCAACTGCAACTGCAATTCTGAGACAATGGAAAATTAGACACCGAAAGGTCGTTAATATATCAATAAAGATGAGGACAACAGTTCAAATGATGTAAATAATGTAAATAGAGTTCTAATTCTCTTGCATTTCTCACCTGTGGAACTCTCTTCCGGCCTTTAGCTTTCCTGTCAACTACAATCTTCAAAAATTTAAGTGCAACGTCAATCGTCGTCATCTGTCATATTGTATCATGTTATTTATTGTTCTTTCTCTTCAATTAGTTGACTTACGATATCAACTTGCAAAACATAGAAAAGTGTCACATTTCGTAGGAAACGGGCTGGGAGAAAAACACGCTCCTGTATAGAACAGAAGGATAAAGTTAAATTGTTTCTTAACATATTTGAACCTCTTGGGTTTTCTTTCATTTATTTTTTTTTTCTTTGCGCTTGTGCAATGTCACCTTCAATTTGGACTCAGCTGACACTACGGCCCGACGACGCCTGATTGATCTCGTCTACCTTAGATCAAAGTCACATCGTGGGTAGGTTAGACTTGAGATCAAGGCAGTTACTCCCCAGTAACCAGACGTTGCAAGTGAGCGCTGTGAACAATAGAGTTGGCATTGAACCGGTACAACTGGTGAACCCGTTATCATCGACGACCAGAACTCGATCCTGGTGCCAGATATTGCTGCCGTAACCACTGGATTCGACCCTGGACGGCTGAGTGTCACATATTGGTATCCAGACCAGGGGATTTCGCCGAGTAGAGACGACCACCGAACGACCGGGATACAGGCTGGTGGCAGCGACAAAGAGTCAACCCCAAAACACCGGTAGAAGAAACCTTACAGCTTCGCGCCGCGACTGGGAGTTGACCACGGACCGACGGCTTTTGTCACAATGTTTTCTCAGTTTCTTTCAGTCTCAATATACCCAAGCGTTTTACGGGCTTTATGATGAACTTGCTTGGGATGAAATTATTTTTTTTAAAATGGGGCAAAAATAATCACTTTCTTTCATAATATATATTGTCGATAATTGCCGAGTTTAAAAACAAAAACGCATTGTAATAGCGAAAGATGCCTTCAGGAAGCTAAGCAAAATGTTATGGAACAGTAAGATTTCACCAGAAACAAAGAAAAGAGTACTCCTATGTAACATCATTTTTTTTATATAGAAGTGAATTCTGAACAGATTTTTTCACAGATGAAGAGGAAACTTGAGGGAAAAGTGATATGGTTCTGCAGAAGAATACTGAGAATATCATGGACAGAAAATGTGAGAAACGAGGAAGCTTTAAGGAAAATTGGAATGAAAAAGACACTTGTACTAGTTTAAAAACAAAAACGCATTGTAATAGCGAAAGATGCCTTCAGGAAGCTAAGCAAAATGTTATGGAACAGTAAGATTTCACCATAATGAAAAAAGACACTTGTAATTAGGATCAGAAAGAGACTTGGAATTCTTGGGACACGTAATGATTAAAAAGTGTTTAGAGAATTTGACACTCACAAGATCTATTGAAGGTAGGAGAGAAACAGGAAATAACCTATCTCTACGAGCTTGTGTAAATGGGAAGAATAGGAAGGTGTGAGAGCCATGTTTGTCTGCATTCTGAAAAAGAAACTTTGCGTCTTATATCCCGGTTAGTAGACACTTGACTTTTACTATACTTTCCTATTAATATTTAAGTTTAAATTAAATGCTTTCCAGTGCTGCAATTGCGTTGAAGCCAATATTAAAATGCCAACTTCACATTGTTGGCACGGAAAATGATTGTGTCCACAAACAAACAATAATATAACAAGTTTTACCGCTTCCGTATATCACTGACCACCATCTTGGCATCTTGAATTATAGGATGGGTTGACTATATTTCAGATGTGAGCAACGTAATTCAATAAATTCTAACTGCATTTACCCACCGGAAAAAGAAGGGATATTGAGTCTGTTTTGATTTGTTAAGAGACACAAGGGAATTAATTTAAACTTCTCTTCACGATATTCGATGTTATAAGCTGAGATATTTATTTAATCTTTTCTCCGAACAGTTACGCAGTTTTTATTTTATTAATACAAAGTTGCTAGCAGAGTTATCCTTTTTCCCCTGTTATTAATATAGTTAGAAATTTTTTAAGTGTAATTTCCTGAACTACATTGAGATAAAACCATGGGGCGAATGTGCCTGAAAGTTGTGACTGATATTGTAGTGAGCAAAACAAGATCTAGATTTAAAATTCAAATGCTAAGCACTGACTCATTGATTTTGTTAGAAATTAAAAAACTCAAATTTACAAACTCTGCTTGACACAAACGCAAAAGCAAATCCGAAACAAAACTCGTGAAATTTCACACCTTGATGCAAAATGTTTTTTCGGCCAATAAAAAACTAGGAAACATTTAGAAACAAAATTCAAATAATCTTCAAATCTCAAAACAAATTCTTTTACGGACCTTTTCGCGAGCCGACACGAAGTTTGTCGTCGTCCAATGGAAAGGCTAGAATCATATCCGGGAGTGAATTCTCAAATGACCTTTTCAAGCCCCACAAACAAAATAAAAGACGGGCAAGTTCGCCTGTCACCAGAGAGAAGGAGACGAGCGTATTAACAAGTCCCTTGACAAACGTCAAACGATCGTTATTATTATCTCTACCTTTCTCCCTCATCTCTTTTATACTTGATAAACGAACGGAAAATTTTAAGACTGAGCGGTTACTTCAAAGACATTCGTACCCTTCGATAACGTTCATACATACATACACATATACGTTCCTGCTTACGTACACATAAACTCATTCTTGCAAGGACTACTACAAACATTTTGACGACCTTGTATCAACCAAAAATACATTCATTTTTTTCTTGTTTTGTAAAGACCTTAATTGATTTATATATATATATAAATTGTTTCACTTTTTATAATTTGATTTTCTTGTTTTATACCCCTCTTATGGTCTACAAGTAAGTATGGGAATCTTCGATCTGTAACAAAAAAAAAACAAACATTGATTTGAGATGTTATGTTCATAGAAACAATGGTAACAAAAAAAAAAAACATCGATTTTATATTGGAAATAAATAAATTAAAGAGAAATCTCCATATGCGTATATATATTTTTTTTTCTTTCCCTCTCCTTTGCGAAAGAGCCTCTTGATTCTGTCGTAGGGCAAAATACAGCGACTTCTCTTTTTTTGAGGGCTGGACGGGTTCAACTAACATCAGTTATCTTTATTTTGTTTGTTTTGATATTTTAGTTTGTTTTTTGGGGTTCATCCCCTCCCCTCTCATTTTATATCATGTATAAATTTTTATGTATAGCATTTTATAATCATTAAATGAAAATTTTATGTCATGGAGTGCGTTTTTTAGGTCCCTCTGAGAGTATGCGGTATTATGTTTTATGGAGGATTGATTGGCGATGAATGGGTTTTTGTGGTGAATGGGTGAATTATAACGAATGAATGGGCCCTGAATCGGATTAGCGAGGTATAGGATAGTGAGTGACGACCAAAATCAACCCAATCCCGCCACTTTTCGGCCTTGTGCCACACTTTTATAGTTTACGCAATAAATCTTAATAAATGCCCTGATGCTACACCTGATATAGCTCTTGTGGCTTCTAATCTATATATTACGTCCTGGTGAATAATTATTTTCGAAGCGAAGCTTACATGTGGCACAAGGCCGAAAAGTGTAACTGATCTAGCGAGATGAGCTTGCTAACGATTAGACCACGCCGAGGTGCCCAAGTGATTTTCCAAGCGTAACTTACATGTGGCACAAGGCCGAAAGTAGGGGGTACCCAGCGAGGATCGAACTCACTACTCAGCCGTAATTGTTCTATCGAGACGAGCTTGCTATCCATTACACCGCGCCGAGGTGCCCAAGTGATTTTCCAAGCGTAACTTACATGTGGCACAAGGCCGAAAGTAGGGGGTACCCAGCGAGGATCGAACTCATTACGCAGCCGTAATTGTTCTATCGAGACGAGCTTGCTATCCATTACACCGCGCCGAGGTGCCCAAGTGATTTTCCAAGCGTAACTTACATGTGGCACAAAGCCGAAAGTAAAGGGGTTGCATCGAGGATCGAACTCACTACTCAGCCATAATTGTTCTATCGAGACGAACTTGCTATCCATTACACCGCGCCGAGGTGCCCAAGTGATTTTCAAGCGTAACACATGTGGCACAAAAGCCGAAAGTAGGGGGCACCCAGCGAGATCGAACTCACTACTCAGCCGTAATTGTTCTATCGAGACGAGCTTGCTATCCATTACACCGCGCCGAGGTGCCCAAGTGATTTTCCAAGCGTAACTTACATGTGGCACAAGGCCGAAAATAGGGGGTACCCAGCGAGGATCGAACTCACTACTCAGTCGTAATTGCTCTAGCGAGGCAAGCTCGAGGTGCCCTATGTCCTGGTGAATATCGCGTTCAGTACGACAGATTTGCTTGTCAGTTGCCCGACGATAACAAGGTGAAAATGTTCCACCATGTATTGACGCACTGGTCAACATTGATCCTGAGTAGGCAACCTTTTCACTGGAAGATTCATCAACATTATGCCTTACCCTATACAGAAAAGTCATAGGATAAAAGGCATAGCCGCTCCAAAGCACTTGCGTTCATAACACATTGAAAGGTCGATTCTCGTTCGAACACCGAAGTTAAGCAACGTCGGACATAGTTCGTACCTACAAGGGTGACACCTAGGTATATAAGGTGCTGTAAGCTTGGATGTGACGGTGGTATGGTTTACGGTCATAACTCGTTGAAATACCGGTTCTCTTATGATCACCGAAGTTAAGCAACGTCAATCCTGCTCAGTACATAGATTGGTGACCGCTTTAGAATTCCAAGAATTAGAATTGAGACGAGGCACGGTGGAGTAATGGATAGCGGTTTGGATTGAGGAATCGGAGAGCAGAGTTCGAATTCCAGTCGAATCCATTACATTCACTTGCGTGCTAACACCCTTGGGAAAGGTGTGAATCCTCTTTCTTCTCCCTCCAGCTATGGGTAAATAGCAGGACAGACTGGGTTCTATAGCCTTGGATGGCAACTGGTCTAGGAGAAGGAAAACTCTGAATTCAAACCTTAGATCTTAGATGAGGGGGAATGGAGTCTCTCTGAGCCTTGGTTGGCAATCCATTTAGTGATGGTGTCACGATAAAAACACCCTTGATAGCCCTAGAGAAGCATCAAGAATTCAGCTACTTGACAAGATTATGAACTACACCAATCAAAGTATTAGTGAGTTCAATCTCGGCTGAGGCCGCAAGATGATGAGAATTCTAAGTGCTATAAGCTTGGATATGTATGTGTGATATGACTTACGGCGATATCACGTTGAAATGCAGGTCCTCGTATGATCCTGAAGTTAAACAACATCGATCCTTGTCTGTAACTAAATGGGTTACCGTCTGAGAATAACAGGTGCTGTAGGCTTGTATGTGTGATAAGAAATACGGTTTTGTTACGTTGAAACATCGTTTCCCGTACGATCAGCGAAATTAAGCAACGTTGATACTCGTCTGTACCTAAATGGGTGACTGCTTGAGAATACCACGTGCAGTAAGCTTGGATGTGCCGGGTAGTATGGTTTACAGCCATATCACATTGAATCTCCTGTTCTTGTACGATCACTTAAGTTAATTAACGTTGAGTCTTGTGTGTACATAAATGGGTCACCGTTTCGGAATATCAGTTGCTGTGAGCTTGGATGCGCCAGAGATATGGCTGACGGCCATATCACGTTGAAACCCCGGTTCTCTTACGATTACCGAATATAAGCAACGTTGAGCCTTGTCAATGTCTTCATTGGTGACCGCTTGGGATTACTAGTGCTGCAAGCTTGTATGTGCGTGTGGCATGTTTTACGGCCATGTCACGTTGAAACCCCGGTTGTGTTCTGATCATCGAAATTAATCAACTTTGAGCCGGTTCAGTACCTAGTTATGTGGCCGTTCGGAAATATCACGTGACCTATATTTGGATGTGTGCATGTTGTAATCTATAACGTATCCGAAATGGAAATCGTAGGGACGAGTTCAAATTCCTGTCGAGTTCTTTGTATTGATATAAGCGTAAATACCCTTTATAAAGATATTAACCTACCTTTTTTCCCCTAGCTACGGGTTAATTAGTCGGATTTTTATCAGTAAATTAATATTAGCTAAAACAAAATTCGGCTTATGGCCACATCATAGTTAAATACCGCTTCCCGTACGATCACTCGAGTTAAGCAACGTCGGTCCTGTTTTTGACTTAGATGGGTGACCACTTGAGAATACCATGTGCTGCAAGCGTGGGTGTACGGTTGGTGTAATGAATAATGGCTCGAAATTTTTAATCGGAGAGCCGAGTTCCAATTCCTGTTGGGTTCGTTATATTCCCTAATATACAAATACGCTTGGGAAAGGCATGGATCCACCTCTTCTTAATCCAACTATGGGTGAATTAGTAAGACTTGGATCACTAAGCCATTATTGTATAAAAAAAAATCTGAAAATATTTTCTGGTTTCAAATAACCTGCAAATGTTGGATATGCCGTAGAAAATGAATCGATCAATCAGTAAAAAAATTCTTACAATCTAAAAAAGGTTTTGGTGGCTTTAAATAACCTGCAAGTGGTTGATAGGCCGTAAAAAACAATCAATCATGCCACAAGAATGTGATGATGTTACGTTATTCTGGAACGTCAACATACATGCCGACGGCGCCATAATTTTTAATAAACTAGATATGCTCCTAAACGAGATCAAACAACATTTATGCTATCTTATCCATAGCATCATATCGTTTGATAAAAAAAGTATTTCAGCTCAAGAGTTTGATAAGCTCTCCAAGTATAAGGATCTGAAATTAAAAATTATAGGATTATCGAATTTAGATGCAACTCTTACGCAAGTAGTTCTGACTTTTCTCTTATGAGAGAATATAATGTTATAGATGTTATATATGATGTTATATGATGTTATATGATTTTATATACGATGTTACATATGATGGTATATATGATGTTATATGATGTTATATATGATATATATAATGTTATATTATATGATTATATATATATATATGATGTTATATACGATATTATATGTTATATATATATATATGATGTTATATACGATATTATATATATATATGATATTATATACGTTTTATCTGATGCTATATATGATATTATATGATGTTATATATGATATTATATGATGTTTTATATATTATATGATGTTATATGTGATACTATATGATGTTATATATGATATTATATGATGTTATATGATTTTATATACGATGTTATATGATGTTATATATGATGTTATATGATGTTATATATGATATATATAATGTTATATTATATGATTTTATATATATGATGTTATATACGATATTATATGATGTTATATATGATATTAAATGATACATTTTATCTGATGTTATATATGATATTATATGACGTTATATATATATATTATATGATGTTATATGTGATATATATGATGTTATATATATGATGTTATATATAATGTTATGAAGAAAAATATACGGAAAAAACAAACAAAAATCTTAATATGCAATTATTCTGTTTTAATGTTAATATAATGTCAACATCTGACGTTTCGGTCTAGTAGACCATCTTCAGAACATATTCATAAAACATAATTAACATTAGACTATATTTAATTCAACATGAAAAGACGATGGACATAAGAGTAAGACTAATTAAAACAGACAAGTGAAATTTTTCAAGATCAGCGTTCCGTTTCACAATATGATCACGTCGGCGTCACGTGGGCGATGTTGTGAAAACGTATTCCTAAAATATAGTATTTTGAATGAAAATTGAAAATAATTTTATTTTGATCTAAAACTTATATGTACGTTTGTCGAGCATTAATCTTTCTAGAAAAGGGGAAAAACTAAAGAAGCCAGGTCTAGTATTCACCTTGCGTGAGATAGATATTATGCCTGCCTCATAAATCCATCTAAGATTTTTATTATGAATATATTTTATGAGGCAGGCATAATATCTATCTCACGCACTGTTTGATCGGTATTGTATATAAATTCATTATAGACAGTGTGGATATATATATAGGAATCAACACTGGTTGCTGTTAGATTCACGCCTCAATGTAATTTTCAGTACAAGCAGTGAAACTTGATCGGAAGATCGCATTGAAGCGTTAAACTGACGATCACCATACTATATTGATTGTGCTGTCTACAACATATATATATATATATATATATATATATATATATATCGGAAATTAAAGGACAAAATTACAATAAATAAAAAAATTCGATTGTAAAGTGGAATGTTTTTAAAAAAGTAAAACCTTATAACAATCATAGTAATGCCTGCAAACTTTGTCAACAAGAAAAGGGAGCTGTAATAACATTTCCAGATCAAAAACCTTTTGAATCAGAGAACGGAAATTATGACCCGTTGTACACATACTAAAAAGTTCCTTTTGAGTTCATAAGAAGTGGGATGAAAAGAATGTATGTATATTTCATTTATATCCCACCCTCTAAACCGATACACTTCCAGTACACTTACTTTCCTCCTCCTCCTTCTCTTCACCTTCTACCACCCCTCATGCCGTGTTCTTATTTGTTTATTTTGAAATAATGTGGCGTTGATATTATTTATTTATTTATTTATTTTTTAATAAAGCGTTAAGAAATGAATTGGCCAAAATCGCCGGAAGATACCGAAAGGTTTAAACCAAAGTAGCGGAATCAGCTCATCTAAATTTTATGCTATACACACACACACACACACACATATATATATATATATATATATATATATATATATATATATATATATATATATATATACACACATACATATATATATATATATATATATATATATAATATTTTATTTTGACAACAACCATTCTTTAAAACATGTTTCGTTAAATATTATGACAGACAAGGAAAATTTGATTATTTTTTTGTTTAGCTGTTACAATATTCTTATATTCTTCACTTTGCTGGATGTAAGGCAGTGCAAAATTATTCGTATTGTCCATTATTCCAAACTCTTTCGGTGACTTCTTTAGCCATTTTCAAAAGGGGTGTGTTCTTAAGTCTGGTTAATAGATTTTTTTCTTATGTTTGTGTGTTTAAGATGTATGTTTTGAGCTTGACTGGAATTCGAGTTCGTATCTTTCTATTTAAAAAAAAATGTAGACGCATGGCGCGCCACCTATCTGATGAAATTGCCATAAAATGTCACTTAGGCGCCCACATTTTACAACAACCCATAAGGAATATTCTGGTCGATAACATTAGAATTCTATATGCGTGCCGTTTCCGAAAACATCTCATTGTGAGAGAGATCCTTCACATAAAACCTCTGGCTCTAGAACAAGAAAGAAAGAAAGAAAGAAAGAAAGAAAGAAAGAAAGAAATGTTTAACATCTGTCAAAAACTCATAAAACAATAGATATTAAATTTTCGATAATATAAAAACTGATCACTTAGGTAATGAATAGAATATAGATTACAGAATAACTGTATTTGTTATGTTAACATAATATATCAATTTCTGATGATGAAATTAACAAATCGATAACAGAGTAAAGAACATTTGAAAAAAAAGAATACTAGAATTTCTCGGTAACTTTTTTTATTGATATCTTTACAATATCTAGTATTTTTATCGCTAACATTTTTTGTCGAGATTTCGCAGACGAATTGATGAAATTTGAGTAAGATGATTTGTTTGGAAAAATACTTTAACATAAACCCTACGGTTTAATAACTGCTTTACAGGACTACATAGTAAACAATATTTTTTAAGAATTTTTTTTAAGAATAAATTATAAGGATTTCTTACTCGTGAGTATGCAACATACATCTGGCCATGCGTAAATATTTCTTTCTGGGGCCAAATTCCAACGTTTTGAAGTTTTTGGCCTTGTGAATTGTTTATAGTTATCGCAAACGCAGGGCGAACTGGAAACTGGATTCTTGTGTATAAAAACATAAAGAAGATAT
>CAHIKZ030001756.1:285000-420926 GCA_903632075.3 Acanthosepion pharaonis | reverse complement strand
CCCAAAGAAGAATCTGTAATGTTATTGGTCCCTACTAATATTTCTGGTTTCAGTCATTTTCCACCGCCCTCATGTAAATTTTATGCAACCTTTCGACAAATGCATTTCATTTTGCAATTGTTTTAGAAATCTTTCCTTTTATGATCTAGTCCTTATTAATTTAATGCTAGATTTAGATTGGCAGATAGGTTCATCATTTTCATTTGAAATGGTTAGATGTAGCCGTAAGTTCTATTCTAACAGCTTTTTTACGAACTGGCTTTATTGCCATGCTTCCGGTGAAATGAGTCATCAAAATTGATCTTCAAAATTTAAACATAATGAACATTCTTGATCTTCTGGATTAAAATTTCCCTTGGTTCTTGCCACCTTAATAAAAACACCACTCTCAGCTACTTCATCACACAGTAAACAACTTTTTTATTGTTTGTAAAGAATTGCCTTCCCTTTCTGTGAAAATGATAACAAAAATATACATCCAAATGGATTTATCGCTTTCCTCCATTTTCACTTTTAATTTTTCAAATTATAATTCATTTTCCACACAAATCAAAAAATACTGAAATATCATTAGTTTCAAATATTGGACCTCGTGCCACAAATTCTTTCATGCATGAAAATTTCTTTTAGAAATTGCAAATATATTCGTTAAAAAAACATTATGTGACTTTTGTTCGACGTCTTAGTGTGTCTTTTCAATTATTTGTTTATCCCTAGTTTCTGTTCAGCAATTTCAAATGTCTCATGTTTGTTGAAAAATAACTTAGAATCTTTTTATAACAATAAATTAAAAGGATCATTACATTTGATAAATTTTCTGTTTAATTTAACTGACAGTGAAAATTAATAGTCAAGATGACTGATTAAACTCTTCAAACTTATTCATTACCTATTATCAAAAGCAGTTACACGAAAATTCAGTAATCATCTCTATCTGAATCATATCATCTATCTTTATTTATGTGCAATGCAGGTGTATATAAATAAGATATATATCTATAATTTAAATTTTTTTCCCATTTTTATTTATCAATCGTCATTGCATCTAGCATGAAACATCAACTTTCTTTAATTCATAATTTTTTTGTGGAAAATTTTATATTTATACACGCTAATTCTGATATTGAAAAAATTTTCCATAAAAAATTCACATTTTAAGACTATATTTGATTAAACATATATATATATACTTTTAAAAGAGATTAACACACACACACACACACACAATCATATATATATATATATATATATATATATATATATATAGAAAGGGGGATAAATATACGACTGTTTTAGATCTCCAGATTAATGATTTGGTTGAAGCAATTGGAAAATACGAATACTAATTTAGTAATACAACTCTGATCCACTATTTTATACGCATCCAAAAAACTTAATTCTGTAGATCATTCATGAACTAAGATAACTCAACAGGATTTATAAACAATGACTATTACTTCAGCTTTTTACTAATAGTTCAACTTTCTCTTCAGTTGATATAACCCACTGATGGCATTTATGCTAAATACCAACATGGTTTTAGGGTAAAATATCCGATCGCTTTGAATTTGTTTGGTTTTCCATCCTGGGCATGAAAATCCAAAATTAGATTTCTGATGAATTAATTACTAAAATAATCAACAAATTGACATATATGTTGGTATATTTTAAACTCATTTCATCAGTGAAGAATTTACATTGTTGATTTTTTTGATTTCCCTAAAACATTGAAATGGAACCTAACCATAAAAATTTTAAAAAATATTTTTTCAAATAACAAAAAGTAAACAACGTAATTCTTTCTTTAGCATTGATTATCAGCAGACCATACAAGATAACTAGCTTTTAAAATGGACTTTAATGTTCGTTTCTCTGTAAACAAAAGCAAAATTATTTTTGATTCAAAATTTAATTTTAAAAGCAAAAGTATAATTTTAAAGAAATAACATTTTTTATCAAAGAAAATTCAAATTGAATCCTTTCAAATATATACTTTATATCTATTCGACTGCTAGAAATAAAATTCCGGTCAAAAACCGATTTGGGCTGGTCTTCCATTTGATTCAGTAAGTCCGATTTCTGTCGAAATTCACTTAGGTCGAAATAATTCTAAATGTCAAAGTTTTTATTTTCTTCCAAATCTATCTTCAAATTATAAATTGGTTTGCAATCAGAAACTGTGCCGAATTCTTTCTGTCACATCATAAAAACTACTTTATCTTTGATTCCTTAGCATTTTGAATATAAATAAAATTTTTTCTCAATCGAAATATTTGGAGATGTTTAATCAATTTATTAAAGGTTAAAAAAATTTCAACTAAGTTTTGTATTGTTTAAACTCAATATAAATTAAAAAGATGGCAATGGAAATCACTAAAAATTTTTTCAGACATTTTTAAATTTGAATTTTTAACTCTCCTCTTTATCTGATTACTTAATTCTGAAGGTGGATGTTCAAAAAAAAAAAGGCAGATTTTGCAAACAGTTGAAAATCGTGAGTCTCAGAAATTTAAATGTCTAAGAAATCACCAGAGTTACTGGGAATGATTGACGGAAAAACAAAATTGACTTTTTTATTTATTTAGATAATTCTTTTTATGTTTTAAATAAAATCATTTCTGTATTTTTTTCCAAGTATATAAAACAGATGACAAATTCTGATTTCTCAAAAAGAAATGAAATCCCAAAATCCTGATTCTTTATAGATCTGTACAACTTGTCGACGGCATATATTTATAAAAAAATATAGTGTTACAATTTCGTTTGAACATCAATTAGAATAACAATATAACAGTGAGAACAAATGTAGATATTGAAAAATCGACATTGAATCAGCTTGAAATGGCAATAATTTCTTTATGCGAATGGATGTACACGCCTTCAAAGGAAAACTTTTTGTGTTTTGGATTTAATATTTACCATATGCAAACGGCGAAATGGCACTTTGTACAGGGGGGTTGCTATTGAGAGAAAAATTGAAAAAATGTTTTTTTTAAGATTGAGGATAGGATTTGTTAATGGAGTTACTCATTAGATGGCGGCTGACGTTAATTAATATTTGAAAATGAGTGTCCATTATTATGTTTTACTTGTTTTATGTGAAATTGAGTTTGTTCTTGTTTAATTTATAGAAACTGTTGGATTAATTATTGAATTATAGTTATCTTATCTAATTTGACATTTAAAATTTTTTGGCCTTTATTTATTTAGTTTCACGCTTAATTTTAGTTTTGCATTTTATTGAAAAAAGCTATAAAGAGCAGTTTTGTGAAAATTTCAAAAAGAAGTTCTGACATTTATTTGAGAAATTTGTTATAGTTGCTTTGGAAATAATTATGATTATATTTCAGATCATACATTGATATATATATATAACCGCGATATATATAGCATATACAACAGATAGATATGCATTAATAATGGATAGATTTGTTATATCTGCAAGATGGAATATATCATTTCATCCAAAAATTTTTGTTGTATATATATATATATTGAGAGTTGAGAACTTCAAAGAGTTCATTACATTCAAGCATAAAATAGCCTTTGCTATATTGGTGTTGGAGGAAAGTTAAGAGCTATTCAGAGGGCATATGAGAATCTCTCATTTTGGGGACTTTTAAGAAGGAAATCAACGCTTGAGGAATATATATATATAATAGATATATATATATATAATATTGTAAAATAAACATGAAGAATTTCGATTGATGCATGGCTATTAATAAAATAAAAGGGTCAGGAATTTTTAGAAGTTCCATTGTCATTTATTTAGAATATTTTGATTTTGTTTTATTTTGATCAGGAACCAGAGGGCTGTTTAAATGCCATAAAGAATAGCCAAGGAGTTTTTTGGATATTGAACAAGCTGTTTAAATGTCGAAGGACCTTTCAAGCTTTTTAATATTTGGATCAGCCATCTCATGGTACTTAAACCTAACTGGGTGAAAAAGGTTTTACAAAATTCAAGTTCATCATTTAAAACGACCTGCCTGGACATGTACACAATTCTGGAAATATCTGTTCCTCAAAACATATCAATATATATATTCCTTAAAAGAATTATGAAATGTTATTAATCATATCAGACATTATAAATCTTGAATTAATAAATAGACATAACTATATGTATATTATTTAAATTTAAACTTCAATATATTATATACAGATGCTGTTCAATAAAAGGGACTCCCTGATTTTTTTTACTAAATGTTCTCTTCTCCAATGAAACGAAAGTTGAGCTAAATTCAAAGGATAAGCGATCTAAAATCCGAAGAAGAAGCTTTGAAAGCTCTTTGAATTTAGCAGTAAGTACTGTCAAGCATCCGTTCAGTATAATGTTCTGGGGATGCTTTTCTTTTCATGGAACTGGTTTCTTAAAACCTATTGAAAAGACCCCCAGGAGCGAGCAGTACAAGAGAATTTTAGAGTCTTGTCTGCTCCCTTCTGCTGAAAGGGTGCAAATCGACCCCACCAAGCTCATTTTTATGCAGGATAATGCTCCCTGTCACAAATCAAAATTGATGAAGGAATACTTTGATGAGAAGCAGGTGAGTGTTATGACATGGCCGCCCCAATCTCCTGACCTCAACCCCATAGAAAAACTTATGGAGCATTATAAAGTACAGGCTCTCGAGAAAGCAGTTGAGCAACAAAAGAGGATTTGATTGTGAATTTTATTTGAATGGAATTTAATGCTTGAGATGAGATTTGCCAGAACCTAATCAAGTCAATGCCAAAAGGGTTGAAAAGGTTATTCAAAATAAAGGAGGACCCATAGATTATTAAATATTTCGAACTATATTACCTATTATAAATAAATTATACCTCTATTATTCTTTATTTAAAGATGTTCGGTTATGTTTCTATTGATTACTAGTTGCAGGAAATAATTGAGTCACATAGAGTTTTTCCCTAAATCTCATTTATATCCAAAATTATCAATAGAACACCTTAGGGTGAGTAAACCTTTTAACTAGGTGGTAATATATATATACATTATATTAGTAATATTAAAAATTAGTTTTGATATAAAATAATAGGCAAAAAATTTTCAGTAAAAATATCAGGTGAGTCACTTTTATCGAACAGCACTGTATATATAATATATATATATATATATATATATATAATAAATTCATATATATGAGAAATCTAATCTATCTATCTATCTATCTACCCCAAATATTTAAACAGTAAAAACATGTGGATTTAAAAACTTATTTATTATAACGAATATTCAATGAACCCAACCATTTAAGTTTCATTCTTATGATCATTCTATTCTACGAAATCTTTTCAATATTCTTCGATGTCCTGGTTTTGGCACCTAATTTTTGCATTTAAGCGCAGTACTAGATTGGCGTATAGATATAATATATATATATATATATATATGGATATATATATAAATATGGACAATTATACTCTTTAAAAAACCTCGCTTTGTTTTTTTTTCAATCTTCCAGCTCCAATTTTAAATTTCTCATTAATAAAAATGTCAATCGATATTCTTCTAAACATGATTATCTGTTTTCAAAAAATGCTCAGATCTAACAATTGAAAAAAAATTTTTTTGCCTGCTTCCCTACGAGTTTACAAATAAAAAAAAGAGCTAATACAACAGGTAGAGACATGACCTAGATATTTTAGTTGTTGTTGACAAACCAAATTAATCATTTTTCTTTTTTAGAACGGATCATCAATTTTTTTTTGAAAAAACAAAAGGAAAACATATTTATGCCTCTTGAATATATATATACACACACACAAAACACACACACAATTACACATATACAGACAGATTTTTACATAAATACACAAAGAAAAATAACCTTTATTATTAAATATAATTATATATCCTTTATTACAGATCAAATAAAGGAAATACAAAACAACATAAAAAAAATAAAATATACATTTATCAAAAAAATTAACCTAAAAAATTTGTGTGTGTGAATATAAATAATGTGTTTTTAAATAAATCCTGAACTATCCATCAGACAAAAGTTTCGTAAGACACAAATATTTTTTGCAAATTTGCAAAACCAAAATCATTTATTACTAACAATTGGTTGGGGCTGGTGTCCGTCATTAAAACTAGAAGAATTTATGGTATATATATTGTATTCAAAAAAAACAGAAGCAAAAGTAATTACAAACAATTTTCACGTGTTTTAAACCAAAATTTTTTATTGTTGACATAAATATTCAACCAAAATGTGAATAGATAAGGACAATTAATATAGGGTTTCACTTGGGAAACAGTATTTCAAAAGAAATGAATGAAACTTTTAAAAATAAAAATGCTTCATTAGATTTCCTTACAAATAAAGAAAAGCACCTCGGGAATTTCCTTAAAACTGAGTCAGTTATTTTTTATTTAAGGAAATAACATTTTTAAAATTTTAAGTAAGGAATTTTAACTGTTTTACTATGATTAAAAAAATAGTGAGGCTCTTTTTCAAAATTTCCAAAGAGAATGTCCATTAACCTCTAAAGTTTTTATGATATGTCAAAGAAAAAAAAGACGTTTGAGGTTGTGTCCCGTATCCATTCTTGTTATTTCTGAAAGTACCAATCTGATTTAAACATAAACTTACACAAGGTTGATTTAAAAACGGGGTTTATTAAAATACTATTAAAATTCTTTCTAAACACTTTACTTGTTTTTTGGGGAAACAAAAGTAATGTAGACTATTTTCCTTTGAATTACATGGTTCTCATTTTGAAATGTTAAATTGACAGAGGAGTAAACCTCAAGTCTTCGTCAGTCATATTTGGTTTAATTTATTTCTTTTGAAACTTGTTTTCGCCATTAAGACCAAATACCATTGCCTTCACTTTTACAAAATTTAAGCAAAATTTAACATCTAAAAATACATTTATTGATTAATTAAACATTGCACTAACTAGAACATAAATAATTGATTGAAAATAATTGTTTTCTACCACTTAAAGTGAAATTCTTTTTTTTAAACGGTAAGAATATGACTTTTTTTTTTCGTTTAAAATTTTTTTGGTTCATAATGATTATATTAGTGAGATAAAAGTCTTTTTTTATTAATCCATAGCTTTCAATTGAAGGAATTTTCATTTTTCTATGTATTTGTGCATTTACCAAATATAAAAAACCCCATGGTTTGGAACTTAATTCTCTTTACCTCCAATTCCAAGAATTATCCATTAAATCATCATTTATCCATTTTTAAGCCAAAAAAATACATATAATTATCTAGTCTTGGGCATGGTGATAAACCAAAATTACAAGTGCCATTTTGAAGAGAAATTTTTTAAACAATGAAATTAATAAGAACTTAATTTTTGTTGTTCCCAGATCCACCAGCTATGGGCCGAACATAGTGAACTTGAGCAAAAAACAAAACAGAATGAAAGTATAAAATAGCTTTTTATAGTAAAAATATGACAATAAAATTTTATTTTGAAATAATTACCAACAATTTTATTTTTAGTGTTTTTGACAAATACTTTTAGACTATAGTTTGTTTCATAAAAATGTGTTCAAAATTATTTGCAAAAACATGACCACCTATCAAAAAATTTTAAATTTGGCTCCATATAAAATTTTCCATACAGTTACATTATTCAAACTTTAACAAAATCTACATACTGCTCACTACTTCAGGTTAAGGTTCTTCTTTTTATTTTACAATTAGAAATGCATTTAAGATAAAAAGGATAAAAAAATTTCTATCCAAAGTATATGAAAAATTTAATTCTTGACATATTTTATTGTTTTTGGAAAACAATTAATCATGTTCATAGACACTAGAATATTATATGTTTCCTAACACAAAATTAATTCACTTTCAAATTTGTTACAAAAGCAGATTAAAGATACTGTCTATAATATTTTTCCATTAAAATATTCAAAAAAGATCAGATCTATTGAAAGTTTCAAACATTTTTGAATTTGAAAATTGACAAGTTAATTACATTAACCTATTTTTGGTAGAATGTCTTCTTTTTATGTATTATTAAAATATAAAAATTAATTGCTATGATATGTAAAGAGATTGAAAAGATTACCAAAGATTACTTCTTTATCTGCAGATTTATACAATAACTTAAAAATCTTAAGATTAACATTTCATTTGTATCTATTTAACAAGCAGGGTTTTTTCATAAAAAAAGGAAGGCATTTAAAGCATTTTTGTAAACCACATTCCAATTATGATAAAAATACACGTTGAACATTTATATATTTAATGTCCCAGAAAATTGACATATATATATACACTGAATAGTAAAAGAAATTATTTACAAGTCAATTGTCATATAAAAAACTTTAAACTATTAAAATATTTTTAAAAACAGAATTTTTAAAGTGAAGGATTAAAAAATAAAATGAAAATGTTAAACTTAGAGATAAAAAAAAATATTTTTTTAAAAATTCATAAAAATTAAAAATAAAAAACATTTAAATACAGATTTTTTTTTTAAATTGCAAAGAAATTTGTATGATAGCAGCTAACAAAGAAGTAAAAGTCTTGAATTTTTAAGTAACACTAACTTTTGACAATTTTTTCAGTTACTGACAGAGGTATGGAGTAATGCTTAACAAGGCTTGTCTGATTGGTTCTTACTACTGGCTTGTGTTTGATCCTCACTGAGTGCACTATAGAAAATTTGACATTAAATAATCTGTCAAGGTTTGACATATTATAAAATCAACCAACCAAAGCAAACTAAGTTATTTCCAGTGAGATTATCTCTAGCAGATTAGAGATTAACTAATCAGGAATCAATAGAAATTAAAAATAAGACAAGTAAATGTTAGGCATATTTAAATATGCTATTTTGTATCCAAAAATAATTTTGAAAAAAGAAGCTTTTCCAGTTAGCATTTGAAATGTATAATAAAAGTAGATTTTTTTTAATAAACATCAATGATTTAAAATATCTGAAAAAACTATTTTAGCTTCATTGTCAAAAATTATTTTTATGAAGTTTTAATTACTTTAATTGATTATTATTTTAACTGATAAAACTGGATACTATAAAGATATTTTGAGTATGACCATGAACAGGGCTTTATAGAAAATGAGAAAAGAAAAATGAAAAAAATCAAGAAGCATAGACTTATGAAGGGTGTTGAATAATTCTTGGCCCAACCAAGAAGGAATTCTCTTAACAAAATCTGATGTTTTCTTATTTAGTTAGATTTTTGGGAAGTGAATTGAGCCAAGAACTTTTCAGTACCCCCTTGTAAAGAAATGAATTCTGTGATGAATACAAGCAACATCAAATAATTTTTTTGTTTTTTTACTTTTCACATTTTTATAGGGTTTTATAGTTGAATTAAAAAAAAAAACTTTTAGAATGAAGCTACAAACATACAGAAAAACATAAAAGAAGCTTTTCTTATAATAATAATGTTCACTAAAAAATAAAACAACATATATTTCTGCAAAAGATAGGTAGTTATTCATTTAAAAGGGAAAGAGATAAAGTGACTCCTATATAATGATTGTGTTGCATCAAACACACACGCATATATATATGTATAAGATTGGAAGCAAAACATGCAAAATTGCCGCAACCTTTGAATGATAATTATTACGCATAGATATGCCTGTCAATGGAAAAGGATATTAATAAAACTCAGATAATATAAAAAAAAGTAATACATCCAATGTGACTTCTATTAATTTCAATTACCATTTCAATATTACCTCAAAAGAAACATGCATTCTCATGGCATGACACCTGTTTACTTTGGAGTTACAGATGGTGCACTGGTATCACAAGATGGCCAAAGACGTTGAAAACATTATGAAAATATCTATTATCCACAAGGATGTACAGGTTAAAATTGTCATTGTCCTTCAAGATGGTTATTATTCTTCCTTTTTAACTTTAATATTCCTGACAATGACTATAAATGGTAAAATGTGCTCAAAAAACATTATGAACTTTGGACAATTTCTTCATAAATTTGATCCAGATGTACATGTGCACAAACTGGAAAAATTATAATAAAAATTTAAATAGATCAACCATGTCAGTTGGTTTAAATAAAGCCTGTTTAAATGAATCCTTGCCTAAATTTATTCCAGTTTTACTTGAATTAAAAAAAATAGTGAGGCTTAAATTTCACTCATTCCAACAGGCATGTCCATTAACCTCTAAATATATATATATATATATATATATATATATATATATATATAAAATATGCAAAATTTCAGATATAACTAAAAATATATAAGTGTAAAAGGACAATACAAATAAAGATGAAAGGAAAACTTATCTTAGATAGTGTATTTTGTCCTTCAATGGATTTTATCAAGGCAAATGTAAGGATTTTATTTAATACATTGTTGCAAAATAAAATCTTTATATTTGTCTTGATAAAGTCCATCAGAGGATGAAACGCATTGGCTAAGATAAGTTTTCCTTTTGTCTTTATTCATATAGAGTATATCTGTAAATAGCCCATAGTAATAAAAAAAATTATACTTTATTCAGCAATATGAGATGTGCTAATCAAACATGTTTTTATGTATTTTGTATTTATTTATAAATAAAAAATGATGTTGAACATTGTGTAAGAAAACCTGTGACACACATAACAAGTTATTACCAATGTTTTTAATAAGAATAGATATTATACGAATATACTCCTCCGATTAAGTAGATACATATTTTACACAACTTTATATAATAATATAAATAATACATTATTAACATAATATATATATATATATATATATATATATGTGTTTGTTGTATATATATATATATATATATATATATATATATATATATAGCATCTTGGTTTCAGTCTATGTAATTTTATGAATGCTTGCACAGTACTAGATTGGCAGCCAGATCTCATCAATTTACAGTTGAAATGGCTAGATGTAACCGTAAGTTCTATGCTAACAGTTTTTTTCTCTCACACTTCTCGCTTGAGGATATCTCTTCTGGCTTCCAAGTAGTCTTCAAAAATTTAAATGCAATGTCAATTGTTATCTTCTGTCTTCTTCTTGTTCTTTTATTGTCCTCTCTACTTAGTAGTAATTTTTCTCATATTCTCTAATACTCAGTTGTTATCTCTTGTTTCCTAGTAGCTTTATTGCCTTGCTTGGGGTGAAATAATTAAATTTTTCATTCTTATTTACTATAAACATTACAATTACTGGGTACACATGTTTGAATAGACATCACTGTAATGGCTTCTCACAGCATAATAGTAAAAAGCACACTTGGCCTGAAGGTGGTTTCCTAGGTTATAAAGAGAATGCAGATTTGATTACTAGGCCAGTAGATATTAATTTCACTTTTTAAAAATACACGGATGTCTACTCAACCATTTATAAATATAAATTAACCAGTAAAAATATAATGGTTATCATAAGAAATAATGTCAGATGAAAAATTCATTAATTACTTATAAATTACTTTGTTCATGTTTTGGGTACTGAAATAAAGTAGAAGATCCCAGTGAGAGATGTCAGCTTCTTTAGTAGGGTAATTTAGATTTGCTTTGCTGTAATGGCTTTTCATCACTTAATGCTGAAGTATGCTTGATTTGAAATGGATTTATAGTAATAAGAAATAATGTCAGATAAAAAAATCCATTAATTACTTAAAAATTACTGTTTATAATTTTATGTTTAATTGATGTATAAAATGTGTCTCAAGCAAAATATGCTTGACAACCAAAATTGGGTGTGTTAGAAATGTTTGGTCATTTCATGATAATTTGATTAAAATAAAAAACAACAATCTTAAAAGAATGAAAAGGAATGTCTGTGGTATAAACTATAAAAGATGTTAATTATCAAATTGCTTCAAAAATAGAAGAGAATGGAACATAATGGTAAATATGTTGTTCAATATGTCAGAGTTGCAAGAATAGGCTACAAGTCATAAATTGGATGACATTTGAAAGCTCAGCAAGATGAAATTTTGATTGAAATTTTTTCTCATCAGTAATCCAAATTAGCTTACTTTAAAAATAGCTCAAATTCAGAAGTTTCAAAAATTCAAAATTTAGTTGAGAAATTAAGAGAAAATAAAAAGACATTTATTACATATGTACATAATTTATGCTTGCCACATGAATTTCATGTGACAAGCATAAAAGAAGTTAATGTTGTAAAAAATGTCTTTTATTTTCTCTTAATAAACATGACCAACCTCAGCTTGTCCGAGAAAAAAAAGAAGGAAACAATTTTTACAAGAAATTCTACCAACTTTCATAAGTTTGCAATTCATAAGGCAAGTAAAATATTCATAAAAGCCTCATTTATAGCATTAACACGCTATGTAAAGATCAGTAGAACACTTATTTGTACTTAGCAGTTGATAACAAGAAAGGAAAAGACTTTTGAGTTCCAGACCATTTTTATCTCCTCACTTGATTGAATATTGCTTCACTAGTTAAGGGCAATTTATTTTTAGTATTAAACTAAAAGAACAAAGAATGAATCCTTTCAACGTAACACTATCTTGACAGTCTGGCTTCTCCTTGCACTTCTTCTTCATACTGTGTTCGTTCATGACATGGGCAATCATGCCTCTCCACAACCTCCTATCCTCTGTAACCTTTAGCAAAATTTGTCCATTTGTTGAGCCTTCTGTATCCCATTCCATTACCTATTCACACAAACTTGTCAAGTAGGTGGTCCACTGCCTTCCTCTATCCTTCTGGTGAGTGTCAAATTCTTCAAGCCCTCCTTCCTCATTTTATGCTCAAGAAATTTCAGCTGTCTCCTTCTGATTCTGAGTATGTGTCTTTTTTGTTTCTATTTTCCTTAAGACTTCCTCATTGCTTACACACTCAATCTATGGAATTCTCAGCATCCTTTTTTAAAACTACATTTCTTTTACTTACCTCTCATTTTCTCTTTATCTGTGAGGAGGTTGTCCAGCATTCCTTGCTATACAGAAGGATTGATATTACATAACAGTTTCAGTATTCTTTCCTTTGTTTTGAACACCATTTTGTTTAGCTTTTGTAAGGCATCTTTTGCTAATCCAATGCACATTTGCTAATTAACCAGAAAAAAATACGACTTCAATAGACATTTTCATTCACTTATATGTAAACTTTAAATGGCATGACATTGAATTGATTTTAGTTACTTTCATGTATAAAAAAGAATATATTTGAAAATCATATTTTCTAGATTTGTTAATTTCATGCTTACAAACAAAAATACTTCTTGAACATTTTCAATTTCTGACCATGAAAATGGGAAATAATCAATTACCATATATACTCAAGTATAGTGTGAGTTTTTATGATCAGTGTTTTATGCAAAAAATTGGGGTTGCACTATACACAGGTAATTTTTTTGAAGTGTTTAAAATTTTTTTAAATCATTTAAACAACCTCAGTTTCTAGCAAAATAAAGTAAAAATCAACATATGTGTACAGTGTACTTTTTACTTAGAATGACTTGAATTATCATAACCTGAAGTATGTACCTCAACTCATGCAACACTGCATTATGTACTGGAAATTTTGACAAAAAGGTTGTCATTGGAAAGACAATACATCAGTAATGTAAACATTTGTGAAACCAAGATAAATGCAAATTTGAGATAAGAAAAATATCTATTAACTCTTCATTTATATAAGGTATTTGTTGATTTTAATTGTATACATAGTGGATGAGGTTTTGCTCTTCATGTAGTGATGAAAGGGAAGAAATTTAGGCTACATAGGAGGCAGGTCCAGGGTAAAAGAGCTACCATAGTCAGGCATGAGTGTAAACAAAAGTACACTATCTAAATCTTTGTATCAGATATTTTATAGTAAGTGGTTTTTCTTACCATTTTGGGGTAGCTTTGTATAAAAATTAATGAAGACTTTATTTGCTATAAAATAAGTCCAAGATGATGCCCAGGCCTACCAGCATTGCTCAGAACCTGGTGTCACATTATACACAAGCTATATGAAAAAAATCAGGTTTTTTACACAAAAATTCTATGGTCGCACTATACATAAAGTAGGCTTATACATGAATATATAAGGTACATTAATTAATTGTATTTGATAAAATTGGCATTAAACCAAATTTAGGACTCAGTTATTATTCCTAACAGCTTGCAAATTGACACAGATTTTCTAACTTATCAGCATTAAGAAAGTCTCCCAATAGAAAATAAGGAAATCTCCCAATAGAAAATTCATTCATCATGAGCTGCTATGCCATGAATGCCACCCACTACCAAAGTTGGCAAAGTATTTTCTTTAAGTCAAATGCCTGCTGAAAATTTGATTGAAGCTGTAAACAGTAATGGAATGCTCATCTCCATAAATGATTGTTAGAAATACATGATCAAAATTACTAACTTCATTCAACCTTTTAGTGGTACTAAGTTGATTGTTTAGAAATTCATACTACTACTGTTACTAATTTTATTTTAGTATAACTATAAATATTACTAATCTTGTCTCTTTAGTGGGTATCACTAATGTATAATTGGGATTACTTCTACTAGTTCTGTAATTATTTCTAAAACTAGCTGTTTATGTAACTTGTGATATCATAGGTAGGATTTAACAAACAATTACATCCAAATTTCCATTCATTGTAATGATTGAATAATAGAGTGACATAAATTCTGGTAGTAGAGAAAAATTGAAAATAATCATAGTTGGAATTTAGTAACAATTGCATTTGAATTTGATATACATGGACAGTATTTAGATTTATTGTTAGCCACTGACTTTACCTCTGCTTGCAATTAATTTCACTGTAACCAAACACACATCTTTTTTAGTTGTTTTGTAGTTAAAATGGAGAATAATGAACATTTTTCATTTCAATATTTCATCATAAAATCATTTAGAGTTTTACTACAAGACAATCATTATTGTCAAATGCATTAAAGTCAGAGTGACAAAACAGTTCTAAGAAAATTAGGAATAAAGTACACTACTTGACCATCATGGTTTTGTAGACAATATGGTATAATTACATAGGAAACTTCTATAGGGAAGTCTCCTCCAAAGTCATTTCTAATTCTTGCAATTTCATCTGATGACTGAAAAATTGACTAAAAATATTAAAAAGTAACAAAAAATATGAAACTAGTAAAAATAAGTGAATATGGGAAAAAATTAAATTTAATCTTAGCATTTAATAGAAAAAGTCAATCTTACCTGGGAAAAAGAATTATCATTAATCTATTGGAAATAATGTCCTATTAATTGTCAGCCATAACATTTTGAACTGTCCAAGTTTCTTTACTGTTTGTCACAAATTTCAAATCAAAATTTTTATTCAACCCACAGATTGCTCTCATTCTACTAAGAGAAAAAAGATTGTATCTGTTAATTCTTACAAGTTAATTCTGTGATTGTTGGTTTTTGTTTTGTCATTGAACCACAAAGTAGCATGCAGAGATGGGGGCAACAGCCTCAACATCTCTATGAGGAGGGGATCCAATCAAAGCGTGAAATAAAAATTTAGTTTATATTTGATTTCAGTAAACTGTTTATTTCATGTTTCATCTGTTTTACATATTTAAAATGTTTTCCTTTCTCACATTACTCAGTACTATGACCGATAGGCACACCCCTACTTGAATTATAAGGGCATACAATCAAGGAGTTGGCCTCAGTCATCACCAAACCTCTGCACATCACTAGAACCAGAGAATGCGACTTTCACTGCTTGACCCAAGAATTGAACTCATGACCTTCAGAATAGAACACTATATAATAAGTGGCTTCTCTCATAATTATTACTTCTAAGAACTTACTACTACTTTTTGCACAAACATTATTATAACATAGTTTTATTTTTTAAGTCATTACATAAAATCATTGACTCAACAAATCAATAACCTTTTCCAATTTCATAACTGGAGATGAGAAATAACATGGAAAACATTGCATAAAGTTTTCTTTTTTTTTAAGTGCATATAAAAAAAGCAAAGGGAAAAGAAAATTAACTCACGGTCATTTGAAAATAACAGCATGGATCCTGAAATTTTATTAGAATCCTTTTGTTTTGAAGCTTTGCATTGTATGATGAAAAGTCAGTTGAGAATTTAGGCTAATGACTCATTCAGATCAGTGTTTACATTATAACCTGCATGGTTGAGTCGTATCTCAAATGTGAGGAAGTGTCTGTTAAGTCCAATTAATCTCTCGCCTTCCCTCTATCCCATGCCAGGCTCACGTGTCTACCTGAACATGGATTTGTCAGCTTAAACATCCAGCCAGGTTAAGAGGCAGCAACCAATGTAGGCAGGATGGATTTTGTTGAAAAAAGAGAAAAAGTAAAGGACAGTTAAAATAATTATACATATCTGGAAAAGAAAAAATAGGAACAAAGATTAAATAATAAAATTTTGTTTTTGTTGTTATTGCATTTTTTAGTGAGTCACTTTCAAACTCAGTTCTGATGCACTTCATTAAAAATAAAATATTTATAGAAGTCCAAAGTGAAACCAAATAAAAAAATAAATATAAAAGATAACTAAGATATAAAATTTTTCATCATATTTCTGCTAAATTTAATGTTACTTAAAGAAGTTTGACTAGTTAAAAAGATACAGACAACTATGAAGTGAGAAAAATAATGAAAATTTTCTTTCAGTGAATTCTTATTCTGTAGCAGTCCTTTCTTAAGGAAAAGATAATTTGCTTCTATTTTTACAGAAATTAAGGCACTCTCTGATGATTTCTGTAAACAAAGGTAGAAATGTTTTGATTGGGTATATTAGTTTAGAATCAATTAACAAAAGTCAGCAAAAATAAATCAAACAATAGAATCTTTAAGCTTCCAAAAGGTCATTTTTCAGATATTCAAGTTAATATTGGCCCATATATAAAACAAGGCACCAATAACAGATCTACTATGAAATTAATGTAGCTTAAGCTTCAGGGCCCCTAATCTCAGAGGGGCCCCTGAAACTTTTTAATGGGTGACTTTTTCAACAAAATCAATATATTTTTTAAGTGTTTGCAATTAAAATAAGGCCATTTTAGTGATAGAATCATATGTCAATCGGTTGAAGTACCTTATGTTGGCCTTAGAATATGCTCTAATACCCATTTCATATGGTTTCAAAATTCCCCTGTAATTGGTCAGATTACAACATTTTCTTGGGAGCTTGCAGCTCTCAAATCCCCAGCTGTATGGACTTGTTTAGCTTACCAGAATCTATTCATAGCATGCATTTCAGCAGTTGGATCAATGAAATTTATGATCAAAGATGGAGAGAAATTTGCAGTCACAAATTATAAACTATTCACTTTAAGGAGAATAACTATGACTTTATTTGTTTTAGAATATTTTTTTAAAATCATTTCACCTCAAGCAAGGCAATAAAGCCACTAGGATGCAAGTAGTTACTGAGTGTTAGAAACTATGAGAAAAAGACTATTAAGGAGAGAGGACAATAAAAGAATAATAAGAAGAGAGAAGATAATAATTGACATTGCATTTAAATTTTTGAAAATCAAAGTTCACTGAGAAACAAGAAGCCATTTCAACTGTAAATTGATGAGACCTTGCCACCAATCTTGCACTGTGTTTAAATTCATAAAGTCTAGATACCATAGAGGAAAGCTTATCAGAACAATTACCATGAAAATATGAAAGAAATGCCACAGAGAAGTTATATACTGGCAGTGGAAAAGAGACTGAAGCCAAGATGCCAGGTCAGGACAAATAACATTGCAGATTCTTCTTTGGCTTTTATCACGAATCTCTAAATATATAGCAGGAGCACCAGACCAGATGTCCAGTACAGTAGTTAGTAAGTTTTGCCTGGTTAAATGTCAGATTTTTCAGATTCCTCATCCAGATCAGCCTCTTTACCAAGACCTACTTCCAGTATAGGCAGGCAAAATGAGCGATGTACAAAATCTAGTGAAGTATCTCTCCCCTGAGGCCCAAATGTGTATTAACAACCTACAGTCAACTAGTGAGAATGAGAGAGGAGATGCAGGAGAGGAGAATTTAGAGATGAGTGGTCAAGTTTCACTATCTTTGTCTCTGTAGTCATATGTTATGTATGATGAGATTCACACATCCCATTCTTGTAGTTTATAAGACAACTACTTTTAGTTCTTTCTGATGTCTTGTAAAAATTCACTTTTCTTCAAAATATAGTTTCTTCATTTTTTATGTTCATTTAATCCTTTATTCATAAAAGGGATTTTACAGTTGAATTTGCTGGGATATAACTGAGTTCTGTGCTAGTAGTTTCTTTTCTTGCACTTCTTCTTTGTGTAACTCTCTTCAGACTTCTTGCTTTTCAGCCAGCTTTGACCTTCAAAAACATAAATGTAATGTCAATCCTTGTCTGCTGTCTACTTAATTTCTCTTCTTTTATTGTACTCACTCCTTAATAATGTTTTTCTTGTTCTTTCACACTCACTAGCCCTTTGTGTCTTAGTGGCTTTATTGTCTTGCTTAAGATGAAATGGTTAAAAAAGTTCCAGAAATATGCATGATGCTCCATTCAAAGTACACAAGTTGTTACAAAAAGATTTCAGAAATGGGTAGAAACAGTGAAAAGCAAACCAGATTCAACATTGCTTATATTTCACCTTTTGAAGAGATAGAAGTGTAGACAGTGATGGTAGATTGAACAAGATTCAAAGTATATTTGAATTATAGTACAGATGATTTCGAGAGTGCTATCTGGGGTATCAGACTCATCCTTGAGGATATTAAAATAACACCTAAGGAGGAATTACATATTCTTGGTTCTCCAGTCTTTCCAATGGCCATTTGAGAGTGTTTGGATACTAAGCATGTCATTCTAACAAGAATGACTGAGAAATTGCAACTAATTGATGCACACCCAGCCCTCTTCCTCTTGAAGAACAGTTTTTCTACCGAAGGAATCTACACTCTCCGAGTGCCCTTGCTACCTCAAACAGGATTTCTTAAATGAGATAGATATCACAGTTAAGAGATGTGCGGAGCTAATTTGCAACGTCAATTTCAACGACACAGGCTGGAGGCAGGCAAAGCTCCCTTTGAGTTTCGGAGGCCTGGGTCTTCGATCAGTGGTAGATTTGGCCCTTCCAGCATATCTTTCTTCACTTTTGTCCAGTCGCAAATTAACTGATGAGATACTCGGTGGATTGTCTCAGTGTTTCTTGGGTAGTTCTTTTGAACAAGTTTGCAGCATCTGGGCCCAAGAATTGCTTTCTATCCTACTAGACACATCAAAACAAAAAAGCTGGGATAGAATAAAATACAAGGACAATTTTACTAATTTGAGGCTCTCTCTGGATCAGCATCTCCTCGCTTGTCTACTATCTGCTTCACAACCGAGTAGTGGCACCTGGCTCAACACAGTGCTCTCTTCATCTACCGGTACCCTTCTAGATGATGAGCGTCACAGATGCAGATGTGGAGCCACCATCAATGAGTTTGGTTTGCATCCTCTCTCCTGTTGTCATAGTGCTGGCCACTTTCCATGGCATGCAGCTATTAATGACATCATCAAAAGAGGTTTGGATGCAGCTGGGTTCCCTTCCCAAATCAAACCCGTAGGCCTTGACTATGGTGATGGAAAGCGGCCGAATGGCATTACCATTTTCCCTTTTAAAATGGGGAAGTTGTTGATTTGGGATGCGACCTGTGCAGATACATTTTTGGCCGGTAATTTGATCAGTTCCACGGTTGAGCCAGGTACCATCGCCCGGGACGCAGAAATGAAAAAAATAGTTAAATATTCTTTTCTTGCTGATAGATTTTTTTTTTACTCCTGTGGCAGTGGAGACTTCAGGGGTTTTTGGCCCTCATTCGGAGGATTGGCACGATTGCGTCTCGATTAAGGGACGAGCCTCACGAAACGGAGTGGCTCTTGCAGCATGTCTCACTGGCAATGGTTCGAGATAATGCTTTCTCCATCATTGCGGCTGGCAAAGGATAGAAAAAAATTGTTTATAGTTACGTTGTTCTGGAATTGTCATCAGTGGTCAACTGAACTTGTTTTGCTTCAATAAATTTTCCTTGATTTAAAAAATAAAAGTTTTTCATAAAAAAAAAAAAAAATTTACTGACAATTTAAAAAAAAAGAAAGTATATCATTTCTGTAAATTATTTGCAATAAACTTTTATAAATGATTTTCTTCATACTTTAATGATAAATTGTTTACAATTGTTTTAGTGAATTTTGTCATGAAGTCATTCATGGTATATTATTTGAGTTCTTCCTTTTCAATACATTAAACAAATGAAACGCTTAAAGACACTCAATTTCTCTCTTTTCAGTTCAAAATTTATTTTGGATCCTTTATTGAAAAAAGATTTCAGAAATTCATTTTCTTTTTTTTTTCAGCTAAAATAAATAGATATAATAGAAATATGATGATGAAAATCTTTAGTAAAATCTTGTTTTCAATAACTTTTAATAATTTGATACAATAAAACTCAATAGAGAATAAATTTAGCAATCAGTTCATGTAAATGTGTACCATTCTGGCTATAAAAATGCATTATTTCTATTTTTATATTTCATGAGCAGCCATATCCAGCTGGTCAATCAGAAAAAGTGTTTAATTAGAATGGAAAAAACAATATCATCATTTTTGATGTAACAGAATCTTATTCTTCAATTCTCTTTAAAATGACTTTCATTAAAAAACATTTTGAATAATTTTTAATTTTGATATAACAGAAGTCTATAAGAAATCCAAATATTCAATTAATGCTATAGAAGATATTAAAAGAATTTGGAGAAATAATATCATTTTGAACAGTGGAGGTTTGTTAATCTGAGAGTATGGATTCCTAAAGAAGAAAACTCAAAAGGAATTTTAATAGTTTAGAATGATTTTTTTCTGAACACTAATCTCAAAAATAATTTTTCAGCATCTTGTCTTGTCCTAACAATTGTTGGATTATCTAGGTTACCAACATATTTCATTAGACTTCAGTTCAGAAGGGAGGGATTTAGAACGATCATCAATGAGGGTGTTTTGTGAAATCATATTTATGCAAAATAACAAAGCTCCTAAAATCAGCAAAAGGAGGAATATTAGGTTGTTTTTTTCTTACTGTGGCTGGACCTTTGAGTTTTGCATAATGGATTCATTCCAATATAATTTTAGACCTTCAATTGAATCTTTGAAGATTGGATGGCCCTATTTGTGTAATTTGTCTTTTCAAGGTTATTATAATGATTTTAACATAAAAACAACCACAGATTGGCATTGGCTAGAAAGGGGAAATTTTACTGGATGTACTATCTCAGTGATATTATTTACCTTCACCATGAACATTTTAGTAAAATCAGCAGAAGTTGAGTGTCAAGGTCCAGTGATGAGAAGCAGAGTATGACAATCCCCAATTCATGCAAATATGGATGACCTGACAGTTACAACATCCACAGTCCATGGATGTAGATGGATATTGCAAGGGTTAGAAAAGATAATGACCCGGGCATGAATGAAGTTTAAACCAGTAAAATCAAGGTCATTAGTACTGAAAAGAGGGATTGTGATAAAAAGTTGTGTTTCAAAATTTCAGGAACTGTTATCCTGTTATTAAAAGAAAAACCAGTTATGTGTGAGGGAAAAACATTGAATGCTATTTTGAAAGATACTGATGCTACCCAGAAATATTTTTTGAATTTTCAGACCTCAAAGCAATGTTGAGCAAAGTGGAAAAGTCAGGGCTGTCAGGCTGTTTTAAGTCATGGATATACCAACATACCATTCTGCCAAAGATTCTGTGGCTGCTGATGTTATATAAAGTGGCATTGACAACAGTTAAGAAAATGGAGAAAAAAGTGGCTGATATTTGAATTCAAAGGATCCTAAAGTTGCAGAAGGAGGAATAGACGTTCAAACTGGAAGAAAGTGGAATAATTGTTTCCCTTGTATTGCTACAGAAGAACAAAGGTTGAGACAGAAAGCAAAAGTAGGAAAAAAATATTTAATTTTCAGATCCCAAATCAGACATTCAAATGCCGTAGATGGAAAACAAAAAAACAAACAATCGATGTCTTCAATATGATATTTTAGATGGGGTGTAGATGGGAAAATAAATCCAGTATAAATGGTAGCATGCCCTATTGCGTCCAATCAAAGTTGGATGAAATGGGGAAACCTGGAAGAACTCAACAGATTTAATGGACAGATATCTAATATACTAATCCCAGTAATAATGGTGTTTGTGCAGGAACATAATATTATTACACTGCTCAGTCCAGCAAATATCCACATGTGGAGAAAAACTTAGTCTGATATTTTGCCCATTTAGCCAGAAGATTTTGATCCCTCCAACATGTCTTATATGAGCAGTTTCACCAACACTAAGCAAGAGGTCGATCTGGTGCTATGATAAATTTTAAGAAGTTATTGCAACAATAGTTTCAAGGAGTCTAAAACAAAATGGATATGAACCGAATAAGAAGATGATGAATTTTGTCAGAGTCAGGGAAAAAGTAAAGACATCACAAAAGAAGAAAACATCCCACCTCAGCTCTCCCCTGGACTGGCAATTGAGAGTAGACATAGGCAAGCAGGTGGAAACTATTCAGTGGAAACTATTCAAACTAAGCTTCATCCAGACACGATTATTTATTCTGAAAAGACCAAGCAAATCATCATGTTAGAATTAACAGTTGGATTGATTTTTAGCTTTCGCCTACGGATGAAGGTTTATTGTGGGAAATCTTGGGAAATATTTACAGATTTGTAGAGGAATGTAAAACACATGGTTAGTGATCCCAGTGTGAACCGGTTGAAATTGGTTGCAGGGGATTTGTTTTATATATTTCAAACTAGATTTTGATAAAAATAGTATCGTAAATACTTTTAAAAACACAAGACTATTTTTATATTCTTAACATTGACATAAGAAGCCACTAGATGGTTATGGTTAAAAGCATTAAGTAATTGGTAGTCAGTAAGGAGATGAAAGGAAGTTGTGGTTGATATATTTTTTTTTATTGTCATGTTTTTTTGTTTTTTTTCCAGAAAATGGGATCTTGGGTAGGACCTAAAACTAAACCCGACAATGGAGTTTTGACTAGGGATCTATTTTTTACGTTGAGCCTTTGTTACCTACAGGTGATCTCTGGATAAGAAATAAAAAAAAGTTTGTAGTCCACCAGTGTTACAGTATATTTTTTTTTGTGTATATTGGTATGTGAGTGTGTTGGCATTGATGCATGTGTGTGTGTGTAACTCATACAGGGGAAGAGTCAAGGAAAAAAGGAAGGAGGAAATTTTTTTTTCCCTTCGGGTGGATGATTAACATGAACAAAAATGAGATAAGTGTAAGCAGAATGTGATTCTTGAGAGTGTTTTTTTGTGTGTACAAGTATGTCTCAGTGAGGGAAACAAATCATTACTTACCACTTCAAGCCAAGCACACTGCCATGTTTGTAACCAGATAGAAATTGTGTTTGTGCTTGCTCCCTTTTTTATGGAAGAGCACACATTGCTGATGAACTGGAAGTTATCTGGGAGTGGGCTATAAATTGCCAAGAGGAGTCACAGTATGTAATCTGAAGGATGGAAAAAATTGTACCTAACAGAAGATACACAAGTCGATACCTGATCAGTATTGGCGTTCCATTAGAATAGAGTGTATAATGTTGAAAGACCCAAAACCCCTAATGAACCTTGGTGAGAAACATCAATGATAATGTGTACCAAAGCATCCAATAGATGTATTTTACAAAATTAAAAAGTAGTTCACATTTATTCAATCAAAGTTAGCTGAGGACATGAAGGGGTAAAACAAGCAACATGAAGACCCATTTCAGACCACATTTTGGATTTTTTGAAATTCAATTTGTCAGGGATATAAAAGAGGATACATTTATAAAGCAATTGTTAAGTTTGATGAAAATTGGTTGAAATATCAAGGAAAAATAAGAAATAAACCAGTAAAAATTGCCATTTTTGCTATTTACATGGGTTTTCACTATATGGGTGGACTCAATTATCAAACTAAATGACTGTTAAACAATGAACGTATTGTTGGCTACAATTGAGTGAAGTTTGTATTAGATTGCTTGAAAACTGAGGTAGGTTTTAGCTTAAAATTTGTAGTGAAATCAATTTGTGTTGAAATAGATTTTTCATTTTTCACTAAATGCAGTGGTGTAGAAATAAAAATGAAGTATCGTTAAGCTCATCATGATGTAATTAACCTACATACCGAGTTTGAACAAAATTAGAGGAAAAGGTTAAATTTATCAATTTTTGATCAGCTTTATCGATTATTGATTTTTTTTAAAAATTGTTAATTTTTTATGCTAAGAACCTATCTCTTACATATGTGCCAACTTTGGTCATAATTGGTTGGATGGATCTCAAGTGAAAAGGTATCAGACAGACAGACACACAGACATCCTCTGTTTTATATATATATATAGATTATTTATTAATATTTGTTCCATATTTCAGTTTGAGAGATTTTTCAGTAGAAACTCAGTTTCAACTTTAAAATGAGACATTCTCATACAGAGCAAAACTAATAATATGACCTTAAAACAAATTAGACTTTCAAATGATAGAAATTAATTCTTTTTGCTATCCTACATGGATACAGTATTGAATATGAGTCACAAATCTTAGAATTTATCTTCAAAGGCAGTTTGAATACACAACAAGATTTATAAAAGGTACATTTCACTGATTGTCTTTCTAGTGTCATTTGCATATTTTTCTTTAATAAAACAGATCTGTTTAAACAAACCATTCAGTATTGTGGCTATGTAAAATATCGTCTGAAATTAAATAATTTTATTTTTTTAATACTTGAATATACATTAAACAAGGCTTGAGAGCCACTCAGAGTGGAGAATTACTGTTAAAATGGTAATGATGAATGAGGTATGTGATATGAATTAAAGAGGAGGTGGTTAGAAGTGAAGATTGTGAGGATAAAGAGGATAGATAATGATTGTCACTTGACTTGAAGCTTATATGAACATATTAAAATTCAAAAGAAACACAAATATTTAGCACCACTGAGAAAAATTTTAGAAATGTAGGAATGCATAGCTGACCACATATGGAGGGAGAAGGGAGATCACTGCCCCCTGTGGGATGAGGTTGAAATAATAGATAGAGAACATCACTGGAAAATACAAAAACTTAAGCACATATGCTAGGCCACAAAAATGTCTTGAGCCAACTAAGTATAGCAATGAATACAATATGGGAACCAGTAATAAGGAGAGAAAAGCAATGAATAACAACACAAAAATTGCAATAATAATAATAATAATAATAATAATGAAAACTTGCAATATGAGCACTGGTAAAAACTGTTGCTGAGACATTAGCTTTATAAGTACCAGAAATTCATACACAGATGTCAAGGACACATGGCCCAGTGGATAAAGGCATTGGTTAGATCCAGTGGCTAAACCCAAAGAGTTTTGAGTTCAAGCAGTGGTGAACCAAAAAAACTTGGAGAGTTGAGTTAAAGGGAAATAACTGAGACATCTGTGGAACAAGACTGGTGGATGGAATAAAGGGTTCGGTTCGAAATTCCAATCAGCTGAAGAAGACTGGAGTGAACAACGGCTGAAACATTGTGAATATGGCAATGAAGATAGAGATAAATCTGAATAATCTAAATAATCATAATAATCTAAATAATAATAATAATCTAAATAATCATAATAATCTAAATAATCATAATACCTCATTTCAGAGATGTAGAGAGCCATTTAAAATATTTCTGTATAAAAAATACTTACTTGTGCCTTAGACAAATGCTATACTGTGAATTTACAGATTTCTTGATTGAACTTTCTCCATTGTTTTGCTTCACTGGACATGTCTCTTTTTTTTTTTTTACAATGATGTTCACCCTGTACAAGGCTCAAGAGCTACTCAATGTAGAGGGTTACAGAGTAAAGGGCACCATCCCAAGCAAGATGATAATGCCACCAAGATGCAAGAGGCCACCTGAAAGGAAACCCAGTCCAAAACAGGAAATAATGGACAAACTTGAACTCCTGTTCAGAAGTCTGGAGAAGAGTGTGAACTAGATGATAAGCAAACCTATCTACTCTTACCGAGGAAAAAAAAGTAAATTTGAACAGAAGTAGAGGTCTATCTCTTGTTTTCTGTTTAGGATTGGGTTTATGGTTCCTTCTAAAGTCTGCTTCAGCTCTATACACATAACGCTTGTCCTTTCTTATGTTAATATATGTCCACACAATAACCCTCTACCTTGAGTAGCTCTTGGGCCTTGTATTGGGTGAACATTAATAAGAAAAATAGTCAATAAAATTTCAGAGTTTTAGGTATAGAGTTGAAGTAGACTTTAGAAGGAATTAGAAACCCAGTCATAACCAAGGGATAAACCTCAGCTCCTGTTCAAAAGACTGGAGAGAAGTGTGAACTAGATGATAGGCAAACCTATTTACTCCTATTACTTTGTATTCTATTTGTGTTAGCAACTTTGCATAGATTTTTACGAAAATTTGGCATCTAATTCTTATGTGAAATTAACTCACATTCAATTGTGATTTATGTTGTTAAATGTCTTTCTGATATTTTTTTTTATCAACACCATAAATTTTGACCTTCTATAAGAATATTTAAATAAGGTGACTGTGATAACAATGGGAAGATAAAACAGCTGTAAGAGAGCAAGTCAAATGATCACAATATTGACAAGAAGCAATTAACATACAACACTCTCTTGCAGTTCTTTTATGTGCTAAGCAAGAAAATGTAGACTTTACACAACAAGTAATAATAATCTTACACTAACTCTAATCATAATAATCTAATGCTAACTGTAGACAAACACAAAAAATTAATATCAATTAATTAAGTGGATAATATTTTATAGGCACCTTGCAGTGTTAATCTTAAACCTGCACAGATTAATTTCCCAGATTGGTGCCTTGGGCATTTTTAACACTGCACAGTAGGTTGCTCTGTCAGAGCAACCACTGAATGCTACAAGATTAACTGTAGATCTGTTCTTATATTCCCCCAATACAAGATTGGTTGTGAATTTGCATTTTGTTTATCATTCTGTATTTTTTGGGTGTTCAACTCTACCAGAATAGGAAGACTATTTTAGTATGGTCCTGTCAAGCAATAGGTTTAGTCATGTAATGGCTTTCATGCCTTTCAGGTACTTACCCTTTTGATGTCTTGTGACAGAAACAATAGCCTCCTTCCCATCCACACACCTAACCTCTACATATTCAGGTTTGATATCAATGAACTCAACCTCATCCACACAATAATCATATTTGTTATGTACTTGACATTTGAGGAAACACAGGACCCCAAGTAGTTAACCAGGTAGGTATAGCTTTTCTGCAGGTAGGTATTTGTAGATAACCAGATAGATGCTTGTGAGAAGTAGTATTGAAGGTAAATTCAGTCGTCCAAGTTTTTTATATTAAGAATTCAAACGTCCATATTCCAAAAAATAATAAAATAAAAATAAAGAAAACATGGGTATAACTGTTAAATAAATAATTTGTATTTACAACCATACAGGGTGCAATGGGTAAATTATCACCATTTTATATTTTTAATTTCATACATATGTATTGTTTGTTTTTTATTTTGTTGACTGCACAGGATATTAGTATCAGTTGGTCACTATCTGTGAGAAAAAGAGCACTATGACACAATTCACTCTATCAGATATTAGGAAACAGCATGCTGTATTGCTTGGCATTTGTCCCTGAAGCTTGAATACAAACATTTCAGAGTGTTTGGATGTTAATCTGGGACAATGCAGAGGATTTGGAAACAGTTGTATGATATATTCAATCAACATCATGGTGCTTGGAGAGATCACTAGTGATGGTGATGTTATAGCTCCATTCATCTTCCCACAAGACCTCAGTCTTAACACAGAGGGCTACATCAAGGGCCTTGAGGAGGTTGTGCTGCCCTGGATCAAGAGGGTGGCTGCTGGAAGAACCTATGTCTAGCAACAGGACTCTGCACCATGCCACACCAAGCAAGAGACCTCTCATGGCTCTCAAACAATTTCTGCAACCACATCACCCCTTATATCTGGTCTCCTAACTCCCCAGACTGCAACCCCCTTGATTATTATGCATGAGGCACAGTTGAGCAAGAGATCAACAAAACTCCTTGTAATACCAAAATTGTACTGAAGGAAAGGATTATGATAGCATTCACCGACTTAAATAAGGAAACTGTCAAGAAGAGATGCAGGAGATTCTGAAGTCATCTGGAGGCTGTGTTTGAAACCAATGGCAATTATATTGGATAAATTTACTCTTTAGTATTTCAAGATATTTTTGTGTAATTTTGGTAAATGCATCTGTTAAAATGAAATGTTAGTGTTATTTTCATTTTTGTGTATTTTAGGTGACATTTTATCCATCACACCCTGTATGTTCATTAAGTCAAACAATTCAAAAAGGAGTAAAAATAGTCTTTGGTTGAGTTAAAATCTGGGTAGTTGGTACACAGAAAAATCTGTAGTTTAGAAAAAACTTTTAGTAATTGGTTGACAGTGAAAGCTGTGGTTGAAAAGACTTTTATCATTAGCAATAATTCACTGACCGTCTTTGTTGTTGTAGGTGATGACTCATTTGAAGTTGCAAACACATAATTATCAGTGATGACTCACTGACTGTCCAAGCTGTTGTAGCTGATTCATTTGAAGTCACCAACACATGTTTCTTTCAGTATGCACTGGGAGGGGAAGGCAGTCACATCTCTGCTTACTGAAAGTTGAAATCTGTGGGGTTTTATAAGAAATTATTCCTGAAAGTAGGCTCAAGAAAAATAGGATTTTAGTTTTCTTTGATTGGTCAAATAATTCACATGGTGATTTTAATTTTTAACCATTAGACAGTGTGTGGTGTGTTATGGAATCCTTTTGGTTTGGTATGTTTGTAATATTGTCTGTTATTGTTTAGAAAATAAAGTTTGAACATGTTTTAACATGATATGTATGTGGGTTATGTAATTTGTGTTGGAAATGGGTTTATTTCATATAGTATTAATAGTAGTTGATAATAATCATCAAGCACAATAAAGAACACCAAAGAAAAAAGCAGGCATACAGGTTGGAAATGTATCATATTTCTGAAATACCATATATTTGAAAGAATCAGTTAATAGTCAAAAGTTCAGCAAAAAAAGGAATAAGAAACAGTATGTGATGGTGACTTTTTCATTGGGCCATAAATTGATAAATCAGCAACTAGCAAGAAGGCAAGATTTCCAAGTAAAAACTGAGTCCCTCTCTTCAAAATTCTTCATTGAGACTTTTGGCTTGGTAGCAAACAAGATTGTCTGACAAAAAAACTGGGATAAAAAGTTCTCTCATTCACTGTATCCTATCTGTTACTGACAAGTAGTCAGCAATATTTCCCTGCTGAGGACAATGGTAATGGTAGTATTAACTGTCTAGCTATGGTATTCATTGACTGAGCAGCCAGTACTACTTTTGTTTGAAGTTTATAAAATCTTTCTTTTAAAACAATTTTTCAAGAAAATAGGTTTTTTCCTGTTCAGTAGCTGTTATTGCTCTTTCCAGCATTGATGGGGGTTTCCTTCTTAACCTTTTATTTAAACTAGTGTGGAATGTCAACATCTTGATTATATCATTATTTTCTCTTTGAGTTACCTGTGATATCTATACTGGTACAGGTCTTTGTGATTCTCTATTGCCAGTTTACAATATTCCAAGAAGAATGACCTTTGCCACAACCTGGTCAGGTTTCACTTGCTCAAAGCCTTTTTTCACCATTGATCTTAAAAAGCAGTTGTCTTCATGTTGAAACTTGACTAATGCATGGAATAATAATGCAACACAAAATGTACTTAGAACAAAATGTATTGAAACAAGAAAGTGTACACAATATTTACATATAGTCTTTTGTATATTCCTGGTAAGACCGTTCCTGGAGAATGTGTTGACTGAGTCGCAGTCGGGCAGAGTCTCTGGTTGAATCTCTTGATTCCTCCCTCTCTTCCCAGTACCAACCATATTTATATGGTCGGTACTCCACTATGAAAATTAGGTGGATCCTACCACAACACTACAGTTGAGAGTTTAGCTATTCCTGTTGATATTTTGGTTTTGTAGCAATTTTTGTTGTTGAGTAAAATTACCCCTAGCACAGTCTATTCTCTGTTCAATTTCATTTTCTCCTATACTAAATTTGTTATAACTGATTCATACTCTGAAGTATCTGGAGTGTTTAATATTTACTAATTCTTCATCCTGAATTTTTATGATGGATTTAGGGTAAATGCTATCACTGTTTTCATTCCAATTCTAGGTCATAGTTTGTGTCCAATTTCTTGGAATATTTGGTAGAGGATGTTGATTTTTTGTTCAAGATCATTCTTAACCCAACTATGAATACCTATGTCATCAGCATATCCCCACCCCATCATCAGTACATTGATGTCAGGAGTGAAATCAGGATCATTTTCTTCTATTGGTAGATTTGTTTGGAATGTAGAATGTGATATGGAATGCTTAAATGGTCAGTGTCCATAAAAATATCTAATGCAGACCCCATTGCATATGTGCAATCTATTATTGCAAGAAAACCTTCTGCCTGGTGAAAAGGTGGCTTTTGACTTTCAGTGAGAAATCAAGACAGTGTGATTTTAGGGTATTGGCCTGAAGACAGTTGATACAACCCACTACAGAACAATGACTGTAGTTTTCTAAACACCAGTTCAAGCTACATATGATGTGAAAATATCACATATCTTCCCTCTGTGTAGTGGCTGAGTTTCTTGACTTAAGTTTGTAAACTTCATTTATGTTTCTCGTACCTGAAGGATGGCCCACACACTAAGTAGATATCGACAAGCATACCAAAGATGAAAAACAAGCAGCAAAACATGTTATAATAGTTGTTGCAGCTAGATGAGAGCAAGGAAAGGTAAATGAAAAAAACGAATATGCATCAATGATAGTCAATAGCGTTGGAAAAAAGAGATCTTTTAAAGTCTATATTCAGTTTTTGAAATGGTTGTGTAGATTCAGGTTTGTAAAATCATGGTTTAAGCCTCAGTATCAGTGAGTAACTGCTCAAAATGATCTAGTGAAAGACATGCTGATGAATTCTGAAAAATAAAAGGAGGAAGAGTTGATGCTGGATCTATAGCAGCACTAATAGTATTAGTGTACTATCTGGTTATTGACTAAAGAATCACAGATGTAAATGTCACATGATTCCTTGAGTGTTTCTGCTTGGAAATGACAATCTTTACTCAAAATCTTCACAACCTGAAAATATTTCCATTCTCCCCAGCTTTCTGCCAGCATTTTGCAAAAGACATGCAAAAATTAATTCTGAGGTTTTGCATAAATGAACTCTTTAAATGTAGTTAGTAAACTGAGTTTATTCAAATCAGTCTTTTCAGAAATGAGAATGTGCACAAAAAATTCTCTTTCTTCTCTCATGTTTCACATTTAAATTTTGTCCCTGTACATTTTTTTAATACTTGTCAGTACATCTAACATGAAATATAATCATGATTTTGTGATTTCTCTGGACAAGTATGTTCATCTTTGTTTCTTTTCTTTATGGTTGTTAACAAAAAGATGAGCGCGAAGTGCAGATTGCAAATCAGAGATACCAATGACTGAATGTGAAAGAATATGAGAAAAAGGAAAACATTAAGGAGAGAGAACAATAAAAGAACAGGAATTAAGAAGGCAGAAGATAACAATTGACATTGCAATTTTTGAAGATCAAAGGCAATAAAGCCACTAAGATTCAAGGGGTGACTGAATGTAAAAGAATATGAGAAAAAGGAAAACATTAAGGAGAGAGAACAATAAAAGAACAGGAATTAAGAAGGCAGAAGATAACAATTAGCATTGCAATTTTTGAAGATCAAAGTTGACTGGATAACAAAAGACTGGAAGAGGGTTCTACATATGAGAAGTGAAAGAGAAGAAACTGTTAGTATAGAAATTATTACATCTAGACATTTCAAATGTAAAATGATGAGACCTAGCTGCAATTAAATTCATAAAGACATGTTACCAAAGAGGAAAGCTCATCAAAGCAAATTACTATGAAAATATTTATAGAAAAGTCACAGAGAAGCTACATTATGGTGGTGGGAAAGTGACTGAAGTCAAGATGCCAGGTCAAGACCAGTAACATTGCAGATTCTTCTTTGTATCTTATCAAGAATCTCTAAATATATAGCAGAAGCACTAGGCCTGATGTAGCAATGATATTCAATGCATGGATCAATGGCAGACATAAATATGTAAGACAGAATCTGCCAAAAAAATTGTCTAGCATGTTACAACAAACCAACTTTCCTACTAAGTAGACCTAGTAAGTGATTCAATATAATCTTTCCACTTCATGTCAGTGGAAAACGTTATGTCTCCAATTCATTAGTTTTTAAATACCTGACTTAAACACCAAATCTAATAAAGATTTATTAATGGAAAGGCAAGGTAATTTTTTTTTATATGCTTGACAGCAAGTACAGAAGTGAAGAGTTTTTCCATGAGTTTTTTTAATGAGGCAGAACTTACATTTTTTACATATTTTTGTCAGTTTTAACTTCTCTTATTTGAAATGTCCCTTCAGGATGTGGACGATCATGGCTCTCCACAATTTCCTGTCTTAACAGCCCTATATTTAACATGTGCCAATGCACTCCCAAACTTTCACTATTTTCTAACAGAATGTTTTTAGCCAACTTTTAAATTACTTAATCAATGGTTATTTCCAGGCAAACATATGTAAAGAATATTTCTACACATCACTGATCTTTAATACAGGTCAGTAAATATGCCTTTTGCTAAACTTCCTATGACATTCAGTTCAATAAGTTTAGTAAGAAGTTGCAACTTGCATATTCAAAATGTTATACATTACATCTAATACTCAGTTAAACTTAAGGACAGTTGTGTGCTATTTTTACAGAAACAAAAAATAGGTCACAGCAAAAGAAAACTGGAATTTCAATATTAATCTATTCTAACCAATCAATAAAGTGAATGTGATTGACCAATAAATAAACTGCCAAATTAGATCCTACTTGGAGTAGGTCATTTTCCTATAAAAACCTAGGTTAATACAGAAAATTTTTAGGGACTGAATAATCATGAGAAGATATACAAAAATCCATGAACTGATTTTGCTTTGCATATTCTGTCAACTTACTTGCATAAAATGATGGATACATTCATTCCATACATAATTTTTTTGTATGACTTATCTTGTTTTTACATAATAGAGATGATTAATTTTAAAGCTGAGTGCCATATTTCAACTAGCAGTTAATTTCATAGAAAGTCTTTTTTTATATTGCTACTATAACAGTACACATATATTCATTCTTAATAACTGGCATCTACAAGGTGGCTAATATTGATTTTTGTGGATCAGTGGATCTATCTGAGAGTTTGATGAATGTTTGATGGTCAAAAGGAGCTTGAAAAATGTTGAGCAGAGGGATGTTCAATTTGGGGTCAAAAGTTCACATTTGCATAAGAAATAAAGATATACATCTTGCTGATAAACATTTCTGATTTATATATAATTAGTTTTTTTATTGACAATTTTATATTCTGCATAAATAAATAAAATGATGATGTTATAATTATCAGGAGTGGTTTAATTTTGGTAAATGTTTTATTTCCTTTTATACACATATTTTCATAATCAACAAGAAGGTTGTTGATTACCCCAGTAGGAAGAACCTCTTGAGCAACAAGTGGTATGTGTTTCAATCAGCTTGGTCCACTGCTGATGTCCCGACTGTCTTTAATCACAGATTTAGCAAGGCACTAGACAACAAATACATCTCAAGGATGATTACAGTAGCTATGGCAAATGTTTTTGAAAAGGTGTAGTATAGAGGGTTACAACACAAGCTCTCTAGCTATGGAATCACTGAAAGAGTCTTCTCAATTATCAAGTCCTTTCTAACTGGTAGATCCCCAAAGATAGTTGCTAATGGCCAGTCCTCTGAGGCCCAAGTGATCAATGTACGTGTTCCCCAGAACTTGTTTCTCAGTCCAGCTCTCTTTATTTGCTCCATACTAATGCTAATGCTTCTTTCTCAATATTTGAGTTAGCTTCAGCTGATGTTAATTTTCTTGACAGGTACATTATTGGATGACCTTCTTGAGATAAAATTGTGACTACAGCATGTTCACTTGCAGTCAATGTCACTTCTTTTTTTTTTGGATCAAAGATTTTTGCGATTGGTTTTCTTATTAGTGCAATTTTTAAGCTTTCAAAAACTATATTTTGCCTTTGAGTCCAATTAAATTTAGTATTCTTTTTCTGTGATTCTGCAAAATGGTTCTATTATGTCACTGTATCTAGGCCGATATTTGCTATAAAAATTGTTCAATCTCAAAAAGGGTTCTAATTCTTTTTTATTTTTAATGTAGATACTTCCGATATTTTATTTATCAGTTCATTGTCTAGTGAAATTCCTTCTTAAGATATCTGGAATCCCAAATATGATATTTTGTCACAATTTAACTTACATTTATTGCTATTTTCATCATACCAACATTTTTTAATTTGTTTAAAACTTGTTCATTTTTTCTTTAATTCCTCTTTACTGAAGGCACCTATGCCTATATTGTCTTGATATATGATTAAATTTTTTCTCCCTCCAATAGAACTTTTTCAATTGCCTTTTGAAAAACATGGCTTGAAACTTTAACTCCAAATGGAAGATGAGTTCATCTTAGTAAACCTCTTGCAGTATTAAGTGTAGTAACTTCTTTAAATTTTTGACATATTTCTATTTGATTATATGTTGATTTCAGGTCATTCTTGGCAAAGTATTTAATTCCTGTTAATTTATGACTTGCTGTTTCTATGTTATGTAAGGGGAATGAATTAGAGCATATCTGATGATTCACACCTACTTTGTAATCCCTGCATATCCTCAAATCACCATTGGGCTTTCATATTGCAACAATTGTTGAAGCCCAACTGCTATCACCTCAGGTAACTTTCTCCAATATGTGTTGTTCTACCATTTTCTTTAGTTTTTCAGCTACCACAGGTTGAATGTGAATAGGTATTTTTCAAGATCCAAAATAGATTGAGTAACTATTTTCTTTTAGATGAATACTTGTTTTATATCCTTTCAGTAGTTCTATGTTAGGTTCTTTTGACTTTATACAGTTTATTAATTTTGCCATATCCACTTTTAAAATATCTATTCCCAGGAGTCCATGATTTTTTGTGCCTTCTACAACAGTGATGGGAATAATCTCAAAATGTTTTTTTTTGTCTTGAAAATTTCTTTCTAAGGAGCCTAGTATTTTGATGACAGATCCATCAAATTGTTTTAAATTAAAATTACTTTTTCTTAATTTGGTTTTACTCGTTTTTCCTGGAAATTTCTGAAGATGATCTTAGAAAAGGTTGAAAGTACTTGGGTTAAAAAAACTATGATGCCTTCCTTAATGAATTTTATCTTAACATCAAGAAACTGATTAGACAACTTGGAAATGATCAGTATAAAAATAAGTAGACACAATATGTCTATATTATTCAATGAAACATGTTTGAATGAAGATATGCTGCATATATATATATATATATATATATATATATATATATATATATATATATATATATATATTATTTCAAAATTTTGCTTTAATGTAAGATAAGATTACTAAAAATACATTACATGCTTACTGTCAAATATATTTTATAGCCTATTATTAAAAAGTGGTTTTCCTAAAATGGGATTTGGTCTTTTCTACTCTTAAATATCAAAACTGTCCTCCTTTGACATGACATTTACTTTGTCACAACCTTGAAAAAACACTTTAATTTAGTCAGAATGTGTATTCTCAAAATAATATATTGAGTAAAGAAAAACATAACCAAAATCTGTTTACCAAAGTGCAATTTTTTGCAACATAAATAAGAATTCATTGTTGTATAAAACCAAAGATAAGAGATATATATGGCAGAATATTAACAGGCAACATATATGTTTGTCATCACAAAATTAATATAATAGTATATTATATAATAATATGATGTTTATATATAACATGGTACAAATTATTGACAAATATGTCATAAGGATTATCCTCAGTATTGTTTTAATCTTTTGGTATAATCAAAAGTAATTATAATTGACAAGAATTTTGATAGAATAAAATTGTAGTGGGGGAAATAGAAAGAGAAACAAACAAAAGCATCAAATTGCAAATATTAATGAGTTTCTGACACATCATGGATCACATGATGTCTAACATAATACAATTATTTCATTATATAATGCAACACAATTATTTTACAGTAAAAATAAATGTTCTTTGAATGTCTTTTATGAAACTTAAGGCAAATGTATTTGGTAAAGGTCGCTAAAACCTAAAATGAAGCAAGCATTAAAAACATAAATAAAAGAAAGGTTTAATATTCTTAAAAGCAAAGAGCAACTTGAATAATGAACTAGAGAACAATATTCTACTGTTGTCATACCAAGAAAAAGACAAATGATAAAACACTACATTTTTGTTTTGACTGAAGGTTATTGCAGATTCTTCATTTTAAAATGATTTAAGTGATTGTTATCTGAATTTCTGCTTTATCTAATTGATCAGATATTTGCCTAATTTGGTTAACACTTTCCAAACTGAAGCAATTGAAAGCATATTATAGTTACAGGTAAATGTTATTTAAAGATATCTTTTAAAATTATTATTAAATTGTTTATTATGATTTCTGAGATGAGAAGTTATAATTATTTACACTATTTATATTTGTATTATTGTCCTCACATTTTTTATTATCACAACATTTCAGCTGTTGTGCCCTTCAGCTTTCACCAAGTGTATATCGATCTATGAGCATTATTAAGTTCATATAATGTTCATAGTTCTGGTTAATTATACTGTAAGGAAACACTGGAACAAAAGGTTGAATGAAAAACAGGTTTAATCACATGAGAGACATAGATTAATAATACAGTAATAGAGAATAGCATAGTTCAGTGTGGCAATGTGTAGAAAATGTTGGTTGTCTTTCTACACAACAATGGGACTATAGACTAGTGGATTAAAATGTTGGTTTGTGAGTTTTATGACATAATAATTGTGAATTCAATCCCTAGGCAGTGTGTACTTGGGCTCAGTGGTAATGGGGTAATAACTGAGCAGTGCTAAAATAAAACTAGACGAGATATCCCTAGACATGGTCAGTGGAACAAGAACAGTCTAAACCAATAGATTAAATAAAGGTTTCAGTTCAGAATTCCCTGTAGGTTACCCAGATCACTACACACCTGATGAAAACTAGAGGACACAATGGCTGAAACATTGTGACAAAGATGAGAACATTAGTCCAAATATAGTGTAAATATTATTTGTGGCATCTAAAGTGAATGACACCACTGTAAACATAAGAGTATTTAAATAAAGACAAAAGGAAAACTTTTATTTAACAACACATTTTGTCCTGTGTAATACAGGGTGCAATGGGTAAATTGTCACCATTTTATATTTTTAATTTTGCACATGTGCATTATTTGTTTTTGATTTTGTCAACTGCACAGTATAGTAGGGTCTGTTGGACACCATCTTTGAGAAAAAAAGCACCATGACGCAATTCACTCCACCAGAAATTTGGAAACAGCATGCTATACTGCTTGGCATTCATACCAGAAGCACCAATACAAACATTTCAGAGTGTTTGGGTGTCAATCTTAAGACAGTGCAGAGGATGCTGTGTCCCCAAAAGATGTACTGAGAGTGATGAAAGTCAAATATCCAGTCAACATCATGGTGTTTGGAGTGATCATTAGTGATGATGGCATTATGTCTCCAGTCATATTCCCACAGGGCCTCAGTTTCAACATGGAGACCTACATCAGGTGCCTTGAGGAGGTAGTGCTGCCTTGAATCAAGAGGGTGGCTACTGAAAGACCCTATATCTGGCAACAGAACTCTACACCATGCCACACAAGCAGAAGAACCAAGTCATGGCTCTCAAACAATTTCTATTACCACATCACCCCTTACAGACTGCAACCCCCTTGATTATTATGCGTGGGGCACAATTGAGCAAGAGACCAACAAAACTCCTTGTAACACCAAAGATAAACTGAAGGCAAGGATTATGGCAGCATTCACCAACTTAAACAAGGAAACTGTCCATAATAGTTGCAGGAGATTCCGAAGTCATTTGGAGGCTGTGGTTGAAGTCAATGGTGATTTTATTGAATGAATTTACTCTTTAGTATTTCAAGATATTTTTGTATAATTTTGGTAAATATATCTGTTAAAATGACATGTTAGTGTTAATTTCATTTTTGTATAATTTAGACGACAATTTATTCATCGCACCCTATATTTCCAATAAAATGTAATGTTAGTTTTATTTTGTATTTTTTAGAAAAATTTAATTACAATTTCCAAATTTAAAATTTTTAAATTCTCTTTTTGAGTCTAAATGATAAAACTTTCATTTATTTAAAAATTTTGAATTCTGCAGATAATTTTTTCTTTAGCTCTGTTTATAAAACATGTCGGATCAAAAAAATCCTTACATTGTGATTTTTCTTTTTTTAATTCTTTTTTACAAATATATTTGATTGATATCTAACTTTTAATATTTAAAAAATTTTTATATATAAACAATCTTTAAAAAGTAATGATTATTTATTCTGAATATTTTTTTTCAACCTTAAAAATTTCAGTTTGGTTTTGTGAAAAAGTATTTTTTTTACTGTCTTTCCCATCTGTTGTTTTTTCTCAGATTTTTCATCAGTGAAAGAATCCAAGACATTTCTTACCACAAAATAACTGCAGGAAAGGTTTTTTTTTTAACATTAATTGCCCATAGTTCCTAGCTTTTTTTAATTTAGCCAATTCTACAACAATTTCTGGAATAATGTGAAACTCTTCTTCTATGTCTTTATTCACTGCATTTATCATTTGGTGGCTGAATCTAATTTAAAATGAGTCATTTTGACAAAGTGTCTGTCTTCTATTTTAAGTGAATCTTCATTAGTGGTTAGTCTCTTCAAATAGGAAAAAATTTACAATAAGAAAACAACTAATTCTTTTGATTGGTTTTGATTAACAACTGGCATTTTCATAGAATTTCAATATATTATTTTCAAGAATTTTTTAGAAACCATAAATCCAGGTATTGCTCTTCTTTGGGATATGTCTGGGGTAATGAGTTTGAAAGCTGAGGAAGACAAGAAAGGGAAGTACTATAGGTGGCTTGATGGATTTTTATTGCTTTGGAATTAAACCTTTGTTTTTAAACAGGTTGAGTAAAAATTTGATGTCACAGTCATATGGAGATTTTGTCAATATGGCATTTAATTATGATTCAAGTGTTGAATCTAGAAAATGTGTTTGTGAAGAATCACTTTAATTTGGTTTTTAAAAACATTGAAATGCAAAAAAGTTGATGGAACCAAAAATTTTAATAAAATAAAAATAAGCAGAAAAATATGACCCAGGACTCAGCAAATTATAAAAGGGTGGGCAAACAATAATCCTCTAAAAAAAAAAAAAATAGTTTCTTTCTGCTGTTATTATTGTCCCATGATATATTTTAACTTCAATTAAAAAAAAATAAATTTTGCACCAATTTGTTGTCTATTTTTTCTGACATCAATTTTTATGAACCATGATAAATGAAACAAACATGTTGGTTGTTGTCAAAAACAACCAAAATGAAAATTTAACAAATCCCTTTGTAATTAATAGGCAAATGTAATGAGGCTTAAATCATAACCAAATATTCCTCAATAGTTTTAACTTTGTAAATTGTGAAATTACTTAAAAATAAATTGCACTTAATTTTAGTGATTGGAATCAGACCAACAATTTATATATGACAAGGATATGTAAAATAGACTTGGTTGAAAAATATTTTGTAGAAAAGAGAAATTTAAATTAAAATAAAATATTATTATTATTATTAGAAATTTTCATAAATGTTTTTAACAGGTATTATTTTTGTCAAAAAGAAATGACTGATATAAATGAAAAAAAATATAAATTAGACTAATCATGACAACAAATTTTCTATTAAAACATTTTATCATTTGACAAATTGCTGACAAAAAAAAGTTATTATTCAAGATTTTTTTTAATTTTGGCTGATATGCCTTTTCCAATAGGCACAAAATTCTTATATTTTCATTTTAATTGTTTGTAAAAAAAATTTTAACAAAACTATATTACGAACAAAAATTTTTACCCAAAATTTTTAATGAATACCAATAAGATGATTGTTTTCTTAATATTTTCATTGTAAGTGAGAGAAAGAAGGTAATCAAAATTCAAAGAAAAAATTGCAGCATTTTTTCAGTTTAATTTCTTCTGATATACCATATCACCACAGAAATGTAGTGTTTTCTCTTATTTAATGCCAAGAACACATTATTATATGCATTACTTTTTCATTGTCTGATATTTATCAAAAATATTTTATCTGGCAAACCATTTTAAATATTAGTGAAAAAAATTTCAAATGAGGTTCACACTAATACAAGATTTACAATGGAACCATATAAATAAAATGAACAGAATCAAGGTATAAAGGAAATAATATTTGATTTACATTGAACAGTCCTTAAGTATTTAGTGAGTGAAAGCTTTTTATAAGATGAATCTTATCTAGAGAATAAAATCACAAATAATGATTTTTTTTTTTTGTATACTTATAAAAAGAATATTTAATGCCAACTGTTTTTAAGAAGGGCAAAAGAAAATATTTTAATGAGAATGACTTTATAAATTCTTCATTGATTACAAGCATGGCTGGTTTACTGATTTTATTTCTCTTCTTCATGTATTTTCATTTTTTATTTCCATTTGAATCAAAATTGGGAAGACTTGAAAAGAATGCCCTCAGATCTTGGTTTTATTCAATATCAATTATTAATAATTCACTTTGTGTTCATTTTTTGATTTGCTGTTATTCTTTTTATTTTCCAGTGTTCCATTATAAACATTTCATTTTTTCTATACACAAGCAGGAAAACCTAGTTATGGCTGTCAGACAATTTCTTTTATTAACATTTTCCCTTACACTGGCTAAATTCATGGACCTGCAAACTTCCATGTTTTCAGTCATTTATTGTTGTTGTTCTTTTTTTTTTTTGAGGTTGCCCTCTTAAACTGAGAGCAAAAATATATAGAAGAATTCACCAACTTAGACAAGAAATGTCAAAAAAGAGATAAATTTGTGAATGCCATTATTTGTGGTTTTTCAATTTTATTTTTGAATAAATTTATTTTTTTTTTATTTCAAGATAATTTTCACTAATTTTGGTAAATATATCTTTTTTTGATGTGAAAGAATCAGTGTTTAATTGCATTTTAGTAAATAATTTATGAAAAAAATTTTTCAAAAGCATCTTATTTTGATATCATAAGCCAACAAAAAGAAATCCTTATAAATTTATTATACATGCATTTTTTACTGTGTTTCATTAAAAATTTTGGGAATTGGAATAGTCAATTTATCAAAATGAATTTCTCAACTCCTTCCCTTTCTGAACAACTATTGAAGTTATCAAAAATTGTCTTTACTATATCAAGGAGAAATCAAAGCATGTTACTTTAAAATTTTTATATAATCATTGTCTTTCAATCCAATACACATCTTTTCAAAACTGAAAAAATTCTTTTTTCCAGAAATATATATATATATATATGTATCCATGATGTAAAATGTAATTTTAATTCTGCCAAAAGTTTTAATTAAGGTTAAATTTAGTGATTACCAAAATGTTTACAAATCATATTTCACTTCACTATTTAGTGTTTTGCTAAAACAGATTTCTTTTGCTAATTAAAAGATAAAATCTATGACCCTGATTAGATTCTTGTCATACCTCTGTAATAAGAAAAAAATCATATCTATAAAGAATCCATCAAAATTATCTTTAATAAATCATTGTGATTAATATCCCTTGATTCAAGACCATATTTTTGTATGTCTCCAATTTTACTTCAAAAAGTTAAACTCAATCAACAACTATCTTGTTTTTCGAAATTCTTGAATAAAATCAGATTTTTAAAAACAGACTTTTTGTCATGGGTCCTTAAAAATAACTACAGAATGAACTCTTCCTAACACTATGTATACTATGTCTTTTTTAAATGAGAAAAGGGCTTAAAAATAGAGTCAAGACCAATAGTAGTTCACTCCAAAACCAGACTGACAGTCATACTAACACCTTCCACATCTTGTATTATTATTTTGTGTAATATCCCTTCGTTATTTCTACTCTTGTGTTTGTGTTGTTCTTCCTTGGTCCTAACCTGGACCATAACACTTATCATTATATCATGGTTTCATTTCTTTTGTCAATATTAATCTATTTTTAACAAAGGGAGGGGGTTAAATTTAATAGTGGTATATATAGCCATGATGGTTTGATCAGGTTTTTCATTGCTATTTTACAACCAGGTTCAATCTTAAAAGCTGAATTTTGAAGGTTCTAAACAGATATGTATAGCAGAATCTTGTAATGAATTTTAGTTGAGACAATATGAAAGGTTTCAATTTTAACTCATTCACTTCCTCCATAGCCTGAGTAAATGCATAAAGAAGGGCAAAATCATTTCATTTTTTTCTATGTTGCTGGCTGAACTTCAAATATTGACAATATGGCTTTTTTTTCCAGTTCACTAGGTATTCAATTAATTTATCATTTAAACAAGTTCATTACTAAAGTTACCATTAGGTTTCTCTGCTCCTCTTTCCTTTCAGTCTGTCCTGTTAGTATTCAATTTTTCTGAGAGTTTAAATTTTCCATTTCAATTTTCTTCCTGATGTTACAAGTTTTCATTTTGTTTTCTTTTCAAGTGTCCTTTTTGTTTTGTCTCTGCTCATATGTTCAGTTCATCCTTAGAATTCATTTTGTAGAACCACATTTCTGCTGCTTCAAGTCTCTAAGTATGTAAAAATAAATTACAAAAGTAAAAAGACTAACCAATTTATGTAACAACCTAATTAAATAAAACAAACTCAAGCTCCCCCCACTCAATATTTTTTTAAAATAATAACATGACATGAAAAAATAAAGAAAAATGAATTGTGGATTCCTCATCTCTCTCTCTCCACATCATTAATAACAATAATAAATAAAATAAAGTCAAACGAAGAATATCTGTAAAAATAATACACTGCATTAAAGTGACTGCTAAAAATATAGAACAATGAAAAAGAAAATACAATGGACAACCAAAAATTTACATTCTCAGTTGGACTGATAAATTATGCAGAGGACAAGAAAAGATGAAAAACACAACCACAATAAATTTTGCTTCTCTCTTTACCTCAGACAAAAGTATTTAAGATAAAAATAAATAAAATAAAAACTTAGGTGACATGAGCCAAGTTGTGAATGTTTCTTAAATCATTTGTTGACACATGAAATTTCAAAAACCACTCAGTGTCCCTTCCTAACACTCCACGTAGTTTGTTCTTATCAAGAACGTGGCTCGTTTTGTTACATAAACATATAAATGTAGTTGCGGTTTGCACTAGAGAATCAAGAAGTCTAAGTTAAGTCCATTCTATAAACGTAAAACAATCATTTAGAAGAGCATGTCAGGTGAAGAGGAGAAAACAAATAACACTTAACTTGATCTGATTGCCAATGTAGACATTAAAAGTGTTTGCATTATTTTGAAGAACTTGTAGGTGGTGATTTCTGCATTGATTGTCAGCAAATTAAATTTGTAAGAGAGGATTATGTTCATTATTTACTGACAAATACAACGAAAGTCCACTACTGTGGACTTTAGGGGAGAGAAGGAGAAGAGAGAATGTCACACCTTATCCCCAGTATTATGAATGGTACAAATGGAAAAACTAACACAAGACTAACATAAGACTAACATAAGACTAACATAAGACTCTTCTTATACTGGTGTGAAATTTGAAAGAAATTTACATTTATTAAATGACATAAAAATAATAATAGCAGAAAAAAAAAAATTATAAAACAAGTTTGTACAAAACAAAATGTTCCTTTGAATGCCTAACACTTTGGTAAGATAAAGAGTTCTAAGTACAATTCTGTTGGGCTCATAAAAACAATTATAATTATTATCAATAAAATATTAACTTACTTCAATTCATTTGACTGCCAAAGGGAGTTGAGAAGGTTGATGTTTCACAGGTGTCATTGGGTTTCTGGTTTGTTTAGACAATATTTCAGTTTTACAAATGGAGATGAGATAAATTTTGTATTTTCATAAAAATAAGAACCTCCACAGAAATGCAATACCCAAAGTTTAAAATTAATTTAAAAAAATGAAAAATCTTTCTTGAAGGTTTTATTTCAGTTTTAATTTCAAGCTAATCGATTAAATTTAATATTTCAAATAAGCAAAGTATTTGCTGTATTTCAAAACTAATTTAAATTGACTGGAAAGGAGTTTTTATTTTGAAATCACTGATTTTAGTGCCATTCTTAGCCATCTTTTCATCACAATGATATACATTTCTGAAACTTTATTTAAGGAATATTAGATGTTTTAAAGTTTAATTAATCGGATTTGAAACAAATATTACTTACTTTAAGTTTAAAATATTGCAGGTGGTATGTGTTTATTTAAGGTGTTGACAGCTTGACAGTTTATCTAATTTTTTCCTATGGTAGGCAGATCTGTAAAAATTATTTGAGGAATATAATATGAGTGCCTTTTTATATAATTTTTAACTTCCCAGTAATCTTAAAAATTTAAGAAAATATTCCCCATAATTTAATGTTTTATTGAATTTTAGGTCCTTTCGCTTTAAATTTACTATAATTATTGCTCTTATTTTTGATAATGTAATTTACAAAAATTGGTATGTTTATACGCACATAATAGAAATTAAAATTCTTTTTAAAATATTGGGGTCACTGAATTGCAGTTGGCTTTTCCATTTATGATTAGTGTTGTAGCATACCTATGAACAATAATGGGTATATCCCCATTCACATAAATACAGTAATAAATAAATGTATGTTGGTCTGCCGTTTTTATTCATTGTGGAATTCACTTGACTCACTTCTAAGTTGACTACTTCTTCTTCACACCACTGGTGAATCTTATATGTGTTGTTCATGTCCTAACTATTATGTCGTTCATTACCAACTTTTAAATTTAAAATTATTCTATTAAATTCTAACCTATTTTATTAAGTTTCAACAATTAGTAAATATAGTCTTTATTTAATTTGTTTATCACCTAACTATATAAAATTAGTACAAAATTTAAAAGATTTAAAACTTTATAAATTATTCTAATTTTAAAAAATTCATCATTCATAAAAAAAAATGTCTTAAGACAATATAGTGTCCTTAATATATCTTATTTATAAAAGCAATTAAAAGCTTTTCTAATTAAATAATGTCTTAGTTTTATTGCATTTATTATTTTATGCTTCATAGAAAATTTTTGATAATGGTGGGGGGAGGGGTATTGTTTTACAAAAAAAATGATTTAAATTCTTTAAAGAGTTCTACGTATAACTAATATAAATATTAAGTGGTACAAAAATTAATTTCTTGAAACTTCATAAAATTAAATTAATAGGGGGTAACAGATGTAAGAAAAATATTTTTACCAAGATTTTCTAAAGAAGAAACATTTCTAAAATAATTTATTTCTGAATAAGTCCTGAAAATTTTATTAAAATCTGACAATTATTTGATTTTTGCAAGAATTTCCAAATCAATGTATTTTCACCTGAAAAAGATGCTAAAAAACTAACAGTAAACTTAGACTGCTGACGTAAAAAAAAAAAAAAAAAAATACTTAATCAAAATTTCGAACATGCTAGAAAGGATGAAAAATTTAATAAAAAAATCAAAAAATACTTTGGACTTTCCTCTTAAGCATTTTGAAATAAAACTTCTTTATTAAGTTTGGGGCCTTTTTTTCATTAATTATTTGATTTTTGCAAGAATTTCAAAATCAATGTATTTTCACCTGAAAAAGATGCTAAAAAACTAACAGTAAACTTAGACTGCTGACGTAAAAAAAAAAAAGAAAAAAAGATACTTAATCAAAATTTCGAACATGCTAGAAAGGATGAAAAAAATTTAATAAAATAATCAAAAAATACTTTGGACTTTCCTCTTAAGCATTTTGACAATAAAACTTCTTTATTAAGTTTGGGGCCTTTTTTTCATTAATTATTTGATTTTTGCAAGAATTTCAAAATCAATAAAAAACACTAAGATTTTCTATACTAATCTTTGCCCCTGCCCACCACTGACATAAGAAAACCAAGATCTTTAACAAAAATTTTAAATGTTCTAAAAAGGATAAAAAAATATTAAAAAAAAAATAATCAAAAAATCCTTTTGTCTTTCTGCTTAATAATAACAAGGATTTTGATGATAAAACGATGTTTCTAAGTTTTTAATTAGTTTGGGGCATTTTTTCATCATGATTTGTTGATTTGGAGGTAACTACATAAAAAGTTCAAAATTAGGTTGACCTCTAATTTTGGGACAAATTTTCACAAACAACTATATAAGAAAGATAATCATATATCTCTCTAAATTTGTAGAAACTTCTTTCTGTTTTTATTTCATTTTTGTCATTGCTATAATTGTCATAAGCAGTGGGAGCAGTTCTTCTTCTTCTTCTTCTTCTTCCTTCTCCTCTTCCTCCTACTTCGTCTTCTTTACCTAACTCCAGCTCAACAAACCAACCGACATCTTTTTTGTCAATGCCCAAACTCTTCTGTTATCAAACAAGCCAAACCTCTTATATAGCCACAAATCAGCTCTGAATTCAATCAGAAATTCAATACTATGGGGAGGGGGTGCAACTTACTTTAAGCATTGGTCAAAAAAAAAAAAAAAAAATCACAAAATGTATCACTCTGGCAAACTTTACTTAGGCAGGTTTTGAAAGCATCAGACCTGAGCCTCATTTTTTACAAATTTTGGAAAACCAAATTTTATACATGTATCCTTTTTATAAACTGTCAGACTTCATTTTGGCAATTTGATCCTCACATATACAAAGTTTTACACGTCAAATTTTATTCAAGTCATTTTTTACAGTCTGTCTTCATTATAGCAGTTTTTTTATTTAAAGAATATGTCTTAGTAACTTTCTTCTTTTAATAAATCTTTTTTAAACATTCCCCTCAAAAGAAAATGTAATAAACAAACCTAGTCTATTGTATTATTTTTTATTCAGCCTTTAATTATTTTTTATATAATTTTACATTTCTTTTTTATTATATAAATTTTTATAGTTGTCCTGAAGAAAAGTGTCAAGTAAATTGCTCATCTATTGTGAAGTTCTCAATTTCACTTACATTAAATTTGATAAATATGTGTGGGTAATTGAAAAATAGAAAAAAATCATACATTGTGTTTCATCCTTCAAAAGGGTGTCTTTGAACTAATAATGGTTTTATTGATGGAATCTTATGTAGGCAGTTGGTGGGAGACAAAATGCAACAAACATTGGTTGTAATTCTTCATTGAGGAATGCTGAAGATACAGGGGTTCTTAAGTTTAATTTAAACTCTTAAATGTATGTAGATATATAACTTAGTTGACCTCAGTCAGTTTTTTTCATTTTTATTGCTCTTGTTTATAAATATCTCACATTGTAATAGGAGTATCTGTCTATATTTCTGAGATGAGGTATTGTAACTATTTACATTATTTACATTGTTTGGACTGCTGTCCACATCTTTGTTGTCATATTCACAATGTTTCAGTTGTTGTGTGCTCTAGCTTTCTTCAGGTGATTGGAATTTTGAGCCTAACCCTTTATGTTGTCCACCAGGGTAGATTGTTTTAGTTCCACATACCAAGTTTCTTGTGGATATCTTAGTTTCAGTTATTTCCTTTTGACTCAACTCTCCAAGTTTTTATTCACCTCTGCTGTGGCCAAGAAACACAGAGAAGTTACTAATGCCCACTGAAAGGAATTGGTGTAAGACACCAATGTGAGGAGGAAGGAGTTTAGGAGGATAGCTATCCTGCAACCTCTCCTCATGGACAAAGGGATCCTGCTAGAAATAGGAAGTAATTAATTTTCCAAAAATGAGAAATAATTTTCCTGGCCAGACAACAAAGGGACCTTTGTTGGAAATTGGGGATTCACTGAAAACTCAAGGCTGTGTCTAACCCTGCACTGGGTTTTGGTTGAAGTTCTCAAGCAGTTTGCCAGTAGTAGTTCACATTTTGCAGTTAGAGTCAATAGTTAGAGTAGGAGCAGCAGGAAGAAGCCAGAGGGTTGCTGCACAGAGCTGACTGAGAGATTCCATGATTCCTGTCGACGCGAGAACCTCCAACTTCACCTTCTTACTAACAACAAGTTACACTGACGAACGAAGCTAAGTCAATGCCTAAAAACTAAACCAGTTTACTTAGAAGACCAGAACTTGCCTAGAAGTATAAAAGTGTCACTCTCAGAAGAAATGGGTTGGGAAGAAAACACACTCCTGTATAGAACAGACTGATAAAAGTTGATTTGCTTTCTTCTCATACACTTTTTCTCATGCCTGAACCTTTTTGGTTTTCATTTATTTCTTTTTACTTGTGTAATGTCATCTCCAGTTCAGACTCACCTTGCATGACGGCCCTGTTTTCTGATTGATTTCATCTACCTATGATCAAAATCACAAGGTGGGTAGGTTAGATTGAGATCAAAGCAGTTACTTCAGTAACCAGTCATTGGAAGCGAGCTGAGAATGATGGAGCTGGTGTTGAACTGGTTGCATCTGGTGTGAAGCCATTATGTATTTGTGTCATTAGAATTGACCGACCATCCCATTTGGTACCCTGACCAAAGGATCCCGCTGGGTAGCGATGACTGCCAATCGACCGGGTCATATATTGTTGGCCATGACAAAGAGCCAACCCCGGAATACTCCAGTAGGTGTCACAATGGAAGATTCAGAAATTAGTGTACTTTCAATACATTTTTACCTTAATAAATTACTTTCCCCTTTAGTTAAAACTGTATTCTTTAAGTCAAAAATATGTTTAGATCTATTATGATGAATGGTTAATGCACTGAATGTATTGTTTTGAGAAAAATCCCTTTTGTGTTCATATAATCTTTTATTTATTTTATTACATGAGGTTTTTTTTGTTATTTTAACTACCTATCATTAGTCAGATATGGAGATTAGTATATCTTATCTTCCATAAGTGTGTGATAGGTCACTTGCAATTATTATCTCTTTCAGTGAGTGGCTTGCTGTGTCGTTCAATGTTGTTTGCTGACAAAAGAAAGACATTAAGTATTGAAAATGAGATTTGTTTCATTTCAAAGCTTTCAGCTTATTTTATTGCATGCACTGAAAAAAAGAAGGATTATGTGTAAATGTGAAACTAGCTCATACTTGAAATTGTTAAGTCATTCCTGAGAGAGATATTAAAACTTGTACAGGTGTATGGTATAATTTGTGAGTAGCTGAGACATGTTATTATTAAAGCCACTCTGAAGAGCCTGTACAAAAAAATCAGAGAGAACATTTGCAAACTGGGTCAACTTCCCAAATTCACTTCAGGTAATGACAATAGTTAAGAATGCTGGCAGTAAAGAGCATTGAACATAATCAACATTTAAAAGAAAACAAATTAATTGAACCAAACCAACCAGATCTCCAAAGAATTACAACGTAATGTTTGTGATTATATCTACATATCTACATATATCCTTTTGAATATTGGACTTTACAAGTAATGTTCCCTATGCAATGTTGGCAGGATTGTCACTTGTGGGAAAATCACCACTAAACTAGGCTATTGCATAACAACAGGTTCACCTCAAAGCACTGTACAGGCTCTTCAGAGTGGCTTTTAATTGATTGATTGATTTATTTTCTATAGTTTATCAACTCTTTGCAGGTTATCAAAGGCCAGAAAATATTTTTAGATTATGAGAATTATGTAAGAATTTTTTTTATTTTAGATAATAATGTTTTAGTGATACAAGTTATAGTAATTAACACCTAGCTAGTGGGAAAAGAGGTGAATTCATATCTTTCCTAAGGGTATTTGTACATAGATGAATATAGCAAACCCAATGACAATTAGAACTTGGCTTTTCGATTAACAATTTTAGGCCATTATCCATCACACCACCCACACATCTAAGCTTATAGCACCTGGTATTCCCAAGTGATCACCCATTTAGGCACTGACTAGGATCAATGTTACTTAACTTGGGTGATTGTACAGGAACCGGTGAGTTAGGTAGATCTTTGATTGCAACATCCTTATTCACTTGATAGTCAATTGTTTGGATATCAAAAGCTACTTTTTTTGATTCTGGATGATCCCATGGGCAATTTCTCTAATGTGTTTTTTCTAAAGACGGTTTACAGCCAGTTACTGAGGATGAGTGAACTGAACTCAATTTTGTTTTTACTTTGGTTCTTCTTTCTGTCCTTTCTTGTTTCCTTGGAAGGAGGCAGCCAATTGGGTTGTTAGTTCTGTCATTTCCTTGACAACTGAATCCATTTCCATAACTGGTTCAGTTGGTTTGGTCTTTTCATCCTTCTCAGCTGGGAATTGTCCCTTCTTTGGCTTCTTTTTGGAGATTAGAATTGTTGTCTGCACTCATCTTCAGTTGTCTTTGTAGTAAGGACGTTCTTCTTTGCTGGTTGATGTATAGATAGGATTGTTTCCATATCAGGATCCTAACTGCCATTGAACATGTTGCTTTCATATGTCCCATATGCTACCATATTCTGTCAAGAAGGTGCCAACATAGTTGTGTGATATGATTGCTGAAAAGTGTGATCATTGTCCCAGATAATCTTTTTGGTGTCTTGAATTTTTGAATCAAAGTACCTCATCTGCCAACATACAACACTCATTGCTTGTCAGTAATGAGTGTCACTGATTTTACCAATTTGCAGGTCAGTCTTTTATAAACAGAGTTTTTAAGTAAGCTTCAGAGAAAGCTTAAAAAAACTGAGTCTTCAGCTGTAGGTTTTGATTGATCAGAAAATAAATTTTTGTATTTTGTTTGTTGTGTGATAGTGCTTTTTGTATCTCTAAAAGTGAAATTGTAATTTTTTTTACAAGACTTTTGACAAATAAACATGGTTACTATAAATTCTGTGTAGTGCCTCTACTTGATGTGGACACTGTCATGACAGGAAATGAAATGACCAAAAAGCAGTTAATATATAGCAGAGGTTCTACACATCACTTCTGCTTAAAATTTATAAAAAATAATAATTTAACATTCAAAATTTTTCAACCAGTCACAATTGTTTCCTGAAAATATAATATCTGAACCAACTATAATTAATTTGTAGTCAACTGGGACAGATAAACTCAAGGGAATCATTTTGTCAGTAGAAATCAAAGATTACAAGTTTAGTATAAAAATCCACTCCAAAGAAGCTACATTTCAAAATAAATCAATTACCAAAGACATTTTTACATCAATCTTTCTTTCTCACACATGCATAAAAGTAAATACTGACATTTTTCCTTGTTAACACTCTGATAATCATATATGCACAAATAATACAAGAACTTTCAACCACATTCCATTCAGCCAGTTTCCATTCAGCATGTATGCAATACTTTTTAATCATTAAATTTTGTTGGTTAATATTTTTTGTTTGTTAGACATGAAAATGTCTAACAAACAAGTGTTTCTGGTATTAGAAACCTTGACCTTTTATTTACTACACTTGTAAAAAGATCTGATTTATTTGCTGCAATCAATCTTAGGAGAATTATGACGAAAAATTCATGAAAACAGTTGAATAAAAAGTAAAAGAAGCAACAGATAATTCATTAATATTGGATTGTTTATTCCAATTATTGATTGTACTTCTTTTGAAGTTGGTCTTATTTGAGTTATGTTCAGTTCAGAAATGAACAATTAAATATAAAATTATGTTGAATCCAGAATCAGTAGCAATTTTAATACTTTTTAAAACAAGTCTATTCAATGAAAAGTTATGAACTGATTAACATTTACACTGGAAACAAAAGAATAGCAATTATCTTCTGTGAGTTTTTAAAATAAGTTAAATGTTGTTCATTCAAGATATTTTTAATAGTGCCTCTTTTAAAATGATTTAATGTAACATTTTTCAGATGCTAACATCTCATAATTTTCATAATGTACTGTTTAATATGACAAATGTATTTGTATATTTTTAATCTTCTGTCTGGTGTTTTTAATGTCATCAGTGCAAGGGAGATAACTAATTTTGACAAAACAACTGTAACACACACACACACACACACAACAAAAATTGCATTATGTTTTGAAAGCTAGACTGACAAAAAAATTATTCAATTGTAATAACTCATTTACAGAACAAAAGCTTATGTTTCAAATTTTGCTAAAACTATTTTTCCTTAAAAATGATAAGTATGAAAATGCAAATCATTCAATTCTAAAGTTCTAAAAATTATTTTAAAAACATATTTTCATAGATAAATGGTAAAAAATATATTTACTTTCTAATTTACTTTTAATAGTTTTTTTATTTGTTATGTTGTAAAAGCAATTTTTTTTATAGCAACATTAACAAGAATCTGACTTTAAATTATTTTATATCAACATATTTAATTTATAATAAAAGTTATTTTTTAATGAACCAGCAAATGGCTCTAACAAAGTTGGCAGGAACCCAAAACAGAAAAAAATATTTATTATCAATAAGAAGAAAAAGTATCGCATAAAAAGCAACATAATTTGCAAATACGAACTGTTCAAAAAAAATAATCAACAACTGTTGCAAAAAAAATATTCCATTGTGCACCAAAAATTCTTTTAACAAAGTTTTCAAATCTATAATCAACAAGAAGATTGTTGAACAACCCAACAGTAATGACCTCCTGAGCAATAACCAGTATGGATTTCACTCTGCTAGGTCCAGTGCAGATATCCTGTCATTACTCACAGAATCAGTGAGGCACTAGACAATAAATTCATCATGAGGACGATTGCTTTAGATATATATCAAAGGCCTTTGAGGTGTAGTATCAAAAAAATTACACAAACTCTACAGCTATGGAATCTCTGGAATAGTTTTCTCAGTTAACAAGTCCTTAACAGGTAGGTCTATGAAGGTCATTGTTAATGTCCAGTCTTTGGAAGCAAATGAGATCAATACCAGCATTCTCCAAATCTCTTTTATAGGTCCTACCCTCTTTCTGCTTTATAGTAACAATTTGCTACAGAACATACTCAAATCATTAGTGAATATCTACAACAGTGACTGATGACCAAAACTTGTAACTTCACCCTGGTGGCTCAATGGGTGTTATAATGCACTTCATAGCACTTATAATATAAGTAATGCTTTAGCAACTTGCTGTGACACCTGTATTACTTAGTCTGAAGACTGACTCCAAACGGCTTCTTTTTACTGCTGGCCTGGAGCTTTTTATTTTTAGCTATGGACTAGTTCATATAATCACCGGAGTGTACTATTCACTCTACAACATCCCCCCTTTTGAGATTAATACTTTTATAAATATTTTATTTTTTATTGGTATTATTATTTCCTCCTCCTCTTTCTGGAGAGTTCGCGAACATACTTGACTTTGTAGCATTTACGTCTTGGATGCACTTCCAGTTCTTCTGTATGCTTTCTTTTTCTGGAACTTGTCCTTGTAAGTGCCACAACTTGTGATGCTGGCATATCAAAAACATCATATAGCATTTTTTTTGTTCTTCCAATGTTTCAGGTCTTTCACTGATGAACCTTTTTTTCCAGTTGATTATGGTGCCTTTTATGTTGTCTTCCCACATTTCTTTGCCACCCTTATATGCTTTAAAAAACACTTTATTGCCAACTTTGAAACTTTTGGTGTCATTTTTGTTACCTGTTCATGTTTTTTAACTTGGTTATAACTTGTCGAACACCAATTTTACTTTTCTAGCAAACATTAATTCTGCTGGTGACATGCCTGACGTTGTATTGCGGTTAGGTGTTACACGGTAAACTCTCAGAAAATTTCAAAGTGCTTCCTCATTTTGAATGTTCCCACAAACCATTCTGCTTGTCCGTTTAACCTTGGGTAATATGACAGAGTTTGTAATATGTTCAATAGAGAACATCTTACAAAAGTCTTTGAACTTTTTACTCATGAATTACATTCTGTTATCAGAGGCTATGGTATCTGGTATGCCATATCTTGCAAACAGTTCATACAAGAAATTCACTGTCACTTGTGATGTGGGAGAAGGAGAGGAGGGCAAAGTGAGGCTGATTAATATATACAAAATCTAGACCAGCTGACATGGGCCCATGGTAAACAATTCTAAAGTCCCCTTTCTCAGCTAGCTCCAATCAGCTCTGAAGCAGAACCTGGATAAAATAAAAGCAATGATGAAAAGTAGAGAGAATAGCAGGAGGAATCATGAGAACTTTGAAATGGCAAACGAGAAAAAAGGAAAGCACATGGTGGAAAAGTCAGTCAGCGCCTGTTGATTGTGAAAAATGGATGATGATATGCAATATCCTGAGCAATGGATGAAGTGGGGGAAGAATAAAACCTCTCAGCCAACTTTACAAAAGAACCTCATCATGATAACATGTCTTGGCAAAGACAATTGTAAAGAACTGACTTAACAGAGATTTGAACCACAAATTTGCTTGGACTATGCAATAACATACTGTGAGGCATGAATGAAATTACAAACAAAGAAAAAATCAAGGAGATAGACAGATAAAGAAACTGATCTCAAAATGAGAGGAGAATATAAACATAGATAAAAACAAAACTGAAAAGAATGGAAGAGGTCTAAAAAAAAAAGGGAGAAATTCTAATAATAATAATGATCTGAAGAATCAAGATAAATATCATTTACTTCACCCTCACCCTTGTTGATAAACACTCCCTAAACCCACCAAATTTTGCATATTGATGTCTACAATGAAAATCCTTCAATATTCGCTTCTGTAACACCCTCAGTATTACAATCCTTTGACCCAATATTACTACATCCATTGCATAGTAAGTAAATAATTAAGTCTGGATTTTGTTCTTTGTTACTTTCTTTCAATTGCTTTTTGATTTTTGGAATAAAAATATCATTTTCCGCTTTTTCTTTTATTTCTTCCAGGGTAACTGGTCATACTACATTGCTCAAAATTTTTTTTATTTCCATTTTGTTTTTTAGTGCCGCAATGACTGTGTCCTCAAATGGTTCTGCATTTTTAGGTATTAATCTTGATAATTAATCTGCATGTCCTAATTTTTATACAGTTGGTACTCCATTATAAAATCATAGTTTAATAAGATGCTACCCCAGAGTTGTAGTCTATTAACTGTATGCATAGGTATTCCTTTCTTTGAACCATATATTGTTAATAAAGGTCTGTGGACTGTTTACGACCTAAAATTTCTTCCATGAATAAATTTATGAAATTTCTTCACAGCAAATATAATTGCTAGAGACTCTTTTTTATCTGGCTGTAAATTTTCTGCTGGTAGAAGGAAGAATGAAGCATGAGTGAAGGCTTTGATTTTATCACCATTGTATTTGTGTAAAATCACCAACTCCAATACTATACTCACTAGTATCTGGCACCACTATAATTTCTGCTTTTGGATCATAGCTGTAGAAAGATCACGTGGTCGAGATAAACACTCAGTTGTGGAGCAAGCTGAGTGAATAATAACTCAACCTTAAGAGAGCTATTTATGGTGCCATGGAGCATCTCATTGTGCTAAAGTGGGGTAGTCCATTGCTTGGGCTGTGATTGGCTGCTGGTACATGAGTGGAGGTATTTCTGTATAAATACCAGCTTGATTCATCAGTTAGTTTGCAGGGTTTGTATTGAGTTACAACCTGCTTTATTTTTGTCTGCCAGCTGGATGCTAGCTGGGACCCTTACTGCTAAGTGCTGTTTATTATTGTTATTCTACATCTCCTTCCCCCATTGCGTGTGGGGTAGTGGCCTTTGGGAGGGATGAGTTCCTTTAAACCTGGCTGGTTGTGCAGAAGTAGTCTGGACAATGCCCTAGGGGTTTTTCTCCGTGTTATTGTAGAGATTTCACTGAGCAGTGTTTGATGTTATTCAGTGTCGAATGTTTGTGGCACTGGTGTAGGGTCTCAGGTAAGGCACTAGGTCTGGGAACTGGAATTGTAGGTGTATCCAGTTTCCTGAGGAATCGGTTCTTTTCGTAAGGTAATTCTACCTGATCCATCAACTCTGATACGGTATTGGTGGTTGGGGAGGGTTTCAATGACCTGACCTGTTGTGTCCCATCGATGAGGTTGTTGGTAGTGAGCCCCATATTCAGAAGGTGCATGCTAATGATATAAATCTAATATAAGCCTTTATTTTATTTTGTCAATTATCATTCCAGTTCCACTTTACTCCTTTTTTAAGTAAATCATTCAGTGCTGCTCTCAAATTATTCATATTATGTGCATATATTTGATAGTAATTAGCCAGTCCTAGAAAAGCTTGTAATGTAGTCACATTTGCTGGTGGAGACATATTTTTAATTGCACTTGCCCTTGACAGATCTGGTTGATGACCATTTTTATCAATAATTTGACCAAGGTATTTAATTTTTGGCAAAAACAATTCACATTTTTCTTCACTAAGCTTGAGTCTGTACTCTCTTAGTATAACACCTTTCACCCAGTGGTGTAACCATGTTTAGTGGTCCAGTCCTCAGGGTCTTAGAATGATGCTTTAACCACGGGCTAACTCTGCGCTGATCATTGCTGACATTGGTCCGTGCTGATTTTTGGTCGCTGGACACTTTGATTCATACTGTCTTTGCCCACATTGTGTTCTTGATCTTAGAGCAGTGGTGGATCAAATGTCATCATAATGGCAGTGCTGATTCAAGCCGTGGTAGGTGCTATATTAAGGAAGAAAAATATCTTCACAGCGAAAAATAAAACGATAGATTCATGGTGTTAATCTTCAGTTGGTTTATATAGCTCTTGCACAACAAAAAATAAACCCTTCCCACATTAATCTCTCTGGAAGCCTGGGTTTCAAAGTCTTGGAATCAGGAATTTGGTTGGCAGCTAGTGTCAATTTCAGAGGCACTCAATGCAGGATCTCAGCCCAAGTCTATTTTAAAATTCTTTTCGTCACCTGTATCCTTGTTCCTGAAGAAACAAATATCATTTTTTATACTTGTTCACTCAGTTTCCAAACTCCTTGTAACTCCAGTTACAACTTGTATGAATTCTTGAATTTTTATTACTGTTTGTAAGAGTTCTGAATCTTCATCACAATGGTTATAAATTGCCTGAGTTTTGAATCCCTCATTACCACTGTTACAATGCACTTTGTAGCACTTATAAGTAATGCTTTGGTAACTTGCTATGGTGCCTGTATTACTTAGTCTGAAGACTGACTCCAAACAACTTCTTTTAACCTCTGACCTGGAGCTATTTATTTTTAGTTATGGCTTCCAAAACAAAACTAGTAATGTTTTACCATCAATGAGCAGATCCTGAATGTTCATCTATCATGGTGGATGAGTGTTCTCTCAAAGAGGCTCCTTGCCTTGAATACTTATTGGGACTCAAGCTCGCCTCAAACCTCAATCAGACCAAAAATGGAGTATTTATGCCAGTACTCACTTGCCTGTCTTGATAGAGTTCAAAAGCATCTATGAGGACTTTTGTGTAATGAATTATTTTCCATCTTACAAACCCTTGCCCAAAGATGAAATGTTGTAAACCTACCACTACTCTATCGCTATTTCTATAACATATTCTGATGAGCTACATTCCTTAGTTTCATCATCCCTAACCTTTGCAGTTAAGATCCACCATACCATGTACATTGTGATGAATCATCCTCATTAGTAAGAAAGATGTTTCACTCAGGCAACTTCTTCTCAAGAACTGCTGCTTTGTGGAACAGACTCCTGACAGGATGTTTTCCCAATCACTACAATCTTGATCTCTTCAAGTCTATGGCTAACCATTATCTCTCCTACATAACCTCATAAGCTGCACTTCCTATTTCGTCTTCTTGTGTTCCTACAGCATCATTCAGTAATCATTTATCTGAGTGGCTCTTGGGCCTTGTATTGGTTAAAAATTAGTAATGTAACATGGTAACAACCATGAAATCAACATTTTATAAGTAGAAATGTAAAAATGGCATTGGAGAGTTAAAATTTAAATAAACAGAAAATTACAACATAGTTTGGCAGATTCAACTCTGACTTCATGAGGGCATGAACCTTGGATCAAAATTTGAAAGAAGAAAATAAGAAGTTATATTGATAAGATTAATGCATTTCAAGTGCAAATGTCAATGCAAAATAACTTTCAGCCATAATGGGGTTGGTGTGCTAATAGGTGGGTCTTAGGTATGTTTTTTTATGTATATTGCTGGGTGGTCACAGTGTCTGTTTGACAAGGTTTGAAAACTGGTAAGGGTGAAATTAATTTAAAGCTGAAAACGAGAGAAACCAGATGTCCCTTTTCAGTGACAATTGTCTGCAATTTTTATAATTATTATTATTTTCATTTCTAGTGAGGAATCACTAGTAAGAAAAACATCTGGTTAATTTAAGGGAATATGGAGATAAGCATGAACTATAAGCATTGTAAATTGTCATTTTCTAAAGCCTGGCTAGGTAAAGTGAAGTCATTAATTATTGTTATCAGGAGAAGATTTCCCCATACATGTGATTCATTTATCAAAGAACTTTTCTCCACCTCAAGCGGACCACCAACAACCAGAAGTGAAGTGGGAGATTGGTTTTATTGATTTTCGGTGTTTGAGGGCAACAGAATTTTGATTCAATTATTGACAATTGCCATCAACCAGATAGGTGGGTTTCCTCTTTTCCTTGGTCCTCTTTTCCTTGGATTCTTTCAACATCATTCCTTTGCTTAGCTATCCAAAGCAACATCATCATTCAAATTTCTAGTGACCATTATTTTTTGCTGGTTTTCCAGCTTAGAAAATTCTCCAAGACTTTACTTTAATAAGTTTTATAATATCCTGATTTATCATCTTACACAGTTTTTATTCACTTTTATGTACGCAAAATTTGTAGCTGAGAAAAAAATGATTTTACAAGTCTTCTCCCATTTAAAACTGAACTGCAAATTTAATTCTTTCTAATATCTTTTGTTACTGTATTCTCTTTTATAAATTTATGAATATATAAAACAAATATCATAGTTAATGATCATTTTTTACTCATTTTTATAGCAACATATAAGTGAGTTTTACTTTTTCACAATTTTCATGCTGAACTGAGTAGAAATAAATTTTAAATTTAATTTCAAGCTTATTCAGTAACCAAATGACTAAAAACAGTATAAAAACACATGTTTATAAAGACTAACTTAACTAAATATATAAAACAGTGTGACTACCACTTACATCTCCACATCAAACATACTGACTATTTTGTCATAAGTTCCCTTACTAATTGTCAATCTCCTTAAGCAAGGGAAAAAACAAACTATGCAATTCAATGCAAATAAAATAAGGCTAAACTTGAGATAACAAGATTTCAACACTGAAATGTGTTTTCATTCAGTTTTTACTATAGCAATTCATAATATTTAATAACCTTTAGAAGAGATGAACATTAAAATAATTATTGTATTTGACATCATATAAGACACATTTTTCATAAGAAAGTGGCTAATAAAATTACCCTGCATTTTATATATGAAACAACCTGCAAATTAATTTCATCCCCAGCACTCACAACCATGATTTTACCTCAGACAATCACTTCAACCTAGCTTAACTCCATAACATATTATTTAATCAAATGACATTATTATTATTATTATTATTATTAGTAGTAGTAGTAGTAGTAACAGTACTGTAAAAGAAACTATCACAACAAAATACTGGCAACATTCTATATTTGTCTATATGTCTGAGATGAGGCATTGTAATTATTTACATTATTTAAATTTTTGGACTGATCACATTTCAGCAGTTTGTTACTATGTTTATGATGTTTCGGCTGTTGTACACTCTGGCCTTTTTCAGGTGATTGGAATTTTGAACTGAACACGTTATTTTGTCCATGTTCCACGTGCCATGCCTCTTCTGGATCTCTCAGTTATCTCCCTTTAACTCAACTCTCCAAGTTTTTGTTCACCAAGTATTGAACTCACAACTCTTTGGTTCAAGTCACTGGATCCAACTTATGCTTTTATCCACTGGGCTATGTGTCCATGAGGAAATCAGTGTATGAATTTTTTGAACTTATAAACTTAATGTCTCAGTATCGTTTTTTACCAGAGCTCATATTGCAATTCTGTTGTTATTATTGCTTTTCTCTAGCATTCCATATTACTGGTTCCTATACTGTATTCATTTCTATACTGGCTGGCTTAGGAGATTTTTGTGGCCTAGCATATGTACTGATTCCTTAAGTTTACATATTTTCCAATGATGTTCTCTCTCTATTATTTCAACCTCATCTCACAGGGAGCAGTGACCTCCCTTTTCCCTCCATGTGTGGTCAGCTACGCCTGATTTTTCTATTTCCCCTTGTGTTATGGCTTTATGATGTTCTTGCAAACTTACCTTAAGGGGGCAGCCTGTTTCTCCTTTATATTTCTTACCACAACTACATGGGAAGGCATACACACAGTCCTTAGTCATGTTCTCTTCTAAGTGGGGGGGCGGTCTTACTTGGAAGATGTTGTCCTGATGTTATATGGATCACAGATCTTTTCTCCAATAATCCCCTCGCATAGAGTAGGCAGACCGAAGCTGTTTTCTGAGTGTTGTTATCCTCTTGTACCCTTCTATCCCAGTTTGTTATAAATGAATAAGACCTACCCATTTCTCAAGCAAGTTCCATTATTAATCAAGTTAAGTCTTAATGTGAGGTTGACTGAATGGATAAGGACCACCTAGCAATTAAAGAAGAGAAATTCCTAATATACACCAGAATGCATTAGGAAAGGTAAGCTTGAAAATTTGCATAAGTGTTCCAGTACATCTGGGTTTTCAATCTCAGGACATCTCATTGATAACTAGCAATGAATTAACTAGAATGATATGTTTCTGTGTTGAGTAGATCACAAACTGACTTTCATCTGGAAGTTCTTGAGACATTTTTTATTAACTCAAGACAGTCTGCTTTCTGTAAACAAAAGTAAGAGTTCTTTGATCTCAAGATAATTTGTTTATACATGTGTCAATATATTATTGATATATGTGTATTTCTTATCTTCATTTCCTGAAGCCGTTTTTTTAGTTGCTGTGCACAATATTTTCAATGTTTCTGATTTTTTTTCTTTCATTTTTTTCATATTGCCATTTATTATGACTGCAGATCTTTCCATCTTTTTTTAATAAGTCTGTTTTTATAGTAATGCTTAAATATTGTACCTCAAATAAGATGTTAAACTGCTTTTGTAATATTCTGTAATGTATTGGTAGCTTACTTTAAACATTATATGTTTAAATAGAGTGAAAACATTTTCCTGAATATATCCTGCTAAAAGGGATCTAATATGCCCATTAATCTTTATGCTGTCAAATATGGTAAATAATTTTAGAGGAAATATCCTGTGTATATAATGTCAAAATATCCCCTTGGGTAATATGTTTCTAACCATTTATGTTTTTATATATTCAATGCCAGTTCAGTACATTTTTTCTGCTCTAGTATGCCTGTTATTACTCATTTATAAAAATAAATAGTTTACCCATGCCATCTGTTGTGTCGGAAACCTACCACCCCCTCTTGAAGATGAACTTGTCTGCATCTGTGAACAAAGACTTTAGTGGCATGTCAGTTGACATGGGGAAGACAGATAGACAGAGAAGTTCTTAGCTGAGCTAGTTATTGACTACTCAGGCGATTTCTGTACCTTTTTACCAACCTATTAAAACCCTTTTTATTGTTACGTGTTATTTGGCGTTTGTCTCTACTAACCCCAAATCAACATCATAACACCATCAGATATGATGGCAATTGTTACAAAATTTTAATAGTGATATGCAATGAAACAAGTCTTGAAACAATGTATTGAGATTCAATAAAGTGAAGATAAATAATTCACAACTAAAATAGAGACCAATGAAGTGTTTAATTTATTGGTTCCCTTTATATTTTTTAGACGTCCAATGATATCTATGATACATTGATTATTCGTGGTATTATATAAATTGCTTTTTGAACAATATCTTTTCATGTTAAAAATTGTATATGTTTAATATAACAGTGAAACGGAAATATTTCTCAGAGGAAAAAAGATTAGTAGCCGAAAGACGACAACAACAAAGCTTATTTCAAGACCAAGTTGAAGCAAGATGATCACTTAATCAACAAAGGTGTCTGAGTAGCTCACATGAAAGACTTGAACAAATAAGGCTGCAATCTAAGAAATGTAGAGGTGATGAACTGATTAACTAAATGGTTCAATTTGCTAAGGAAGCTAAGTTTGTCTAAATGCAAACAAATATTTTATTTGTATAGATTATTAAAATGACTAAGGGAAGTAATCCCTCATAAATTTACTAACTTGATTTACCTCCCTTCCCACTAGAGATGGAACAAGAAATATATAAATAAATGCACATTGTTGATTATTATATGGTTTGATTTTCACTTAAAATATTGCAGAGTAAAAATTTCATAAAGTCTGTTTTTTTTATGTTATCTAGTGATGTTCTCTGTTGTTCCTCTTTCCAGCTTAAGTACAAGAAGTAGCAAGAGTAGATGATATGCTGTGGGATAGATCACAGAAAATTGGTTCAGGTTTGTCTGTGGAATTGTTTGCTGCTTCATCAACAGCAAAATAAGTGTCAATAAGTACTGATCAATGCATCAGAAGCAGTTTAACCATACAGAAAAAGCTCTGTTGAGTCAAGCGTAACACAAAGAATATGACCAAGAACTGCATGTCTTTTATCCCTTGCAGAATACACAGATGAAACCAGCAGCGACCTAAAAGTAACACTGTGGAAACATTGAAAAGCCATAGCTAGGGGTGAGATGATGAAATCAATTATGGCTGATCATGTATAGAGAGAAAAGAATGGTCACCAACCTCTGTAATATGAAGTAAAATTTCAAGACAGAAGAACACTGGAAAGTCAGACATCTGAGGGAATTAGCACACATGTTAGGCAATAACATCCTCCTCAGTAAGCTTAGCATAGAAATAAATACTATATGGGAGCCATTAATAAATGAATAAAGAGAAATGACAATAAGTTTTCAATAGCAGTAATAAGAAATGGAAAGCAGTGGTGAATGCAGTCAAGCATTACAGCAAGCAGGCAAAAAAAGAGGACATTATTTAAGACTCCAATTTCTAGATTGTCCCATGGAATAATAGACTAGTGGATTAAAGCATTAGTTTGTGAATTTTTGAGTTCAATCCCAGGGCTGGATAGTACAGATGCAGTGAAATTGAGCAATACTATATACTTAGCAACAAGCACAATCTACCCCTATAGATTAAATAAAAAGTTCAGTTTGAAATTTCCTGAAAATTACCCAAATCAACAGATATCTGGAGAAGGTCAGAGGACACAACAGTTGAAATGCTATAATAACAATAAGTATAAGTTCAACTAAATACTGATCAAAGCTGCTCTTTATATTTTTGTCATGAGAACCCAACCATCAAAAATATAAAATGTAACAAGCAGATATTTTCAGGCAATGAAACAACTTTCTATCCAACAAACTGGGTATTGCTTATTTAAGTTTTGAATGCAGAATTTCAAGACAGTCTATACATTTCTATATATATTCTGGCAAGTTTCAAGGAAGCTATGATTCTATTCCAGTTCCACCAAATACTTACAGTAATTGGTCAGGCATGATAACATTGTTCAATTTATAAGTTGTCTTCTTATTCACATTCAGTCAATATACAAATCTCCATTCATTATGCAAATTTTCATTTTTTTACCACAAATAGTGAAAGCAATGGTAATAATATTAGCTGTTTCCTTATATGGAAACATTCAGCTTTCACTGACTGAGCAGCCAGTGCTACTCAAGTTACATTTTCTTCAATCTGTAACCTTCAGGCTGGGATCAAAGGGCAGCTTCTGTTCTAATCTCTAATGGTAAGAGTAATATTAGCATATGGAAACAATCAGCCTTCATTGACTGAGCAGCCAGTTATATGGTCAGTTGAAATTTATAAAATATTTCTATTAAAACAATTTTTCAGGAAAATTGGTTTCACAAGTTCAATAACTGTTATCACTCTTTCCAGAATGTCATTTTTTCTGTAAGTTACAACTGCTATCCATTTTAGTTGTTGCTGTTGTTGAAAGTTCAAGTGATGTGGTTTCTGTTAATTGGCACAATTCTTTGTTTGTCATTCAATAGTGCCATTCCACAAGGTTAAAAGAATGATGGTCCTCACCAAGACCGACAGGTTTCATTTGCTCAAAGCCATTGTAAATCCCTGAACTGAGAAAGCTGTTGTATACAGCTGACAGTTTAGATATTTCTGAACAAGTTTGGTGCTAGGCATGACATTCATATGAAAGTCTAAAACATGACTAGAGTTCTTACGTTTTGTATCAACATATGGTATTGGACAAAACTATATCTAAGCTTAGCTATTCTATGCTCAATTTCCTTATCTCTTATACTAATTTTTTTAGTCATACTCCAAAGTAGTTGAAGTGTTTAGTATTTATTAATTTTACATTTTGAATTTTATGATGGATTCAGGGTATGTGCCACCACTGTTTTCATTCCAATTCCATATTATAGTTTTTGCTTTGGAAAGGTTTAGCTTGTTCTACTACTTGGAATACTTGATAAAAAATGTTCATCAAGATCATTCTTATCCAATTATGAATACCTATGTTTGGTGATGTCATCGAACACTCATTGCCACTTTTTTGATGCCAATGAATACTTGCTGTCACTTTCGTAATGCTTCTTGTAGTAGAGACTTTGTAATTGCAGATACCACTATAGTATGCCATTGACAATGCTGGTGTCAGATCCCTTCAAATAACACTTGCACTAATAGCACTTGCTCGATAATACTCGCTTGAATAGTAATCCATATAGTGATCTGAACAGAGAAATAGTATAGTGAACAGAGTAGAGAATAGCGGTCCATATAGTAATAGAGGTTAGAGTAGAAAAAGCAATCCAAATAGTAATAGAGGATAGAATAGAAATAACGATTGTTAGTTGTCAGCTACTTCCTACATATATGCATTTTCTCTATGGTCACACTTGATTTAATAATGGGATTGCCTGTGTTTGCTCACTGGTAATCTATATTCAAACTCAAGTGCTGGCAGAAACAGTTTATTCCTATATAACACTATGTCATCAGCATAAAAGTTATGCTGACATAGGTATTCCACCACCACCACCAAATACAAAAATAGATTAATTTGATTGTTCTGATTATGATTAATGTGTTTTTTTATTTCTCATTCAATTTTAATGAAACATTTTATATTTTTCCTGCTATTATAAATGTTTTTAAATCATTCTATTTCTTATAGTGTGCATTTGATTGCGAAAAGAAAGGAATAATGAAGATTAGAGTTTTGAACAACATATATATGTTTAACATACAGATATTACAGTTTTGTAGAAAAAATTAGTAAAATGTTGATTTCTGTTGCTGATTGTCAAGATGGCAATTAGGTGTAAGGGTAGCAAGGGAAGTTGACCAATTTCTTGTGTTGGTTTGACTGAGATCACATTATAGGGTCATTTGTTGGGTCTAATGCATGTGTTGGTCAATCACAGTCACAGTGGTGGGTTGATTCGTGGTAGGGTGCATTGGTTGTCAAGGTGACGAGGGATTGGTGAAGCTGGTTGGCCTGTGTTTCTATGAAACAGGGTTGCATGCTTGTGGAGTTGGAACTGCTTGCTTGTGGAGTTGGAGTCACTTGTTTGCAGAATCAGAGTCAGGTTTGCTGAAGTGACAGTGTTGGTAATGATAAAGGCTTGTAGCTGGGTGGTGTCAATGTTGAGATGTTGTTGTGGGGAAAATAGAAATGGCTTACCTCCCAAATGCCCTCGCGTCTGTCTGGCCTGTGGGTTGAGAAAAGAAAGAAAGGGTTCAAGATGGCGTCCATGACTTTTTCATATTTACGGTCTTGTGCAGTCTCTCAAGGTCACATTACATGCATGCTAATGAGGTGTGTCTGGGCTCCATAAAAGCAGGTTGCATGGAGAAATTGGCAGAAGCCATTTACACCCGTGTTCGGTTTACATTGCTTTGCGTTGTGTCAGACATTTTCCTACGGAAAGAGTTGCGTCCCTTACACTCCATATTGAATTTGACTCCTTTGCTACAAGCTATTTTGGCCATTATTACAACATGGACAGATTCGATTTGAAGTTGATACCAGAGTTCGACGGCTCCACCGCTGGCCCGTCTGTGGTCGAGTGGTGGGAAAAGGCCGAGCAGGTCTGCCGGCTGTGTAAAATTAAGGATCTCGCACTGGTCATCCCTCTGAGGCTCACCAAAGGAGCTTACGCTGTATATCAGCAGCTCAGGGATGATGCAGACTTGGAAGAAATTAAGCAGGCTCTATCTCGCTGCATTCGGTGAGGACCCCTTTGTCGCCTGGAGGCAGTTCACGAACGGAAAAAATGGGCCAGATGAAATGGTAGATGTCTTTCTGGCCAATTTGAGGAAGCTGGCTGCACTGTTCGGTGGAGCAAGCGACCAAATCCTAGGATGCGCCTTTCTGGCAGGACTCCCAGACAATGCCAGTCGACTGCTACAAGCATCGTCAAGGCTCAATGAGCTGGGGCTAGACAAGTTACTGGCCAGAGCCCGGAATATTCTGAAGGATGACGCGGAGCCAGTCTCAGCAGCTGCAGAAGCACCCGCACCGCCAACTGAGGACACAAGGTGCTATAAATGTGGCGGACTGAACCACTTCTCCAAAGACTGCCGAAGCCGAAGCGGTGCGAAGGATACGCATAACTGAGGAACACGGAGACATATGCCTTGCTACAGGTGCGACAAACTGGGCCACATAGCAAGAAGCTGTCCGGGAAACGGGCAAGGGGAGTAAGCTACAGCGCCAGCCTTCTCCCCAGATCGCCACTGAACAAGGTGCTACCCGCAGTGAGCGTGCAGATTAACGGGCGTGAACGCTTCGCACTTGTAGACACTGGGTGCACCCAGACCCTTGTGCGCAAGGCATGTTATGACACGTGGGACGAGAAAAAGATTCCAGTTCTGACTGTTGGTGGAGGCTCGGTAGCCTCTTGTGGAGTGAGCGTCATCCGCGCAAGCATCGGCGATGAGCCTGCAGTAGCCGTACAAGCCCTTGTCGTGGACGGAGAGCTGCTCGGCTATGATCTGCTCCTGGGAATGGACGTCATCAAAAAATTGGGTGGCGTCCATGTTGACGAAGAGGGTCAGGCGCATTTCACTGAAACTGGTCTTGCTCTAGGTGCAGCAATGGAGCTGGAACGGCCTGACTTTCATGTGGGGTTCGACCAGCGTACAAAGTCCTGGATGATATCCTGGAAATGGTCGGACGATCAACTGCCAGAGAAGCTGTACAACAGTGTGCCAGAGTATAAAATCCCCCCGCGAGCTCATGCAGAATACGACAAGGAGTTGCGAGCCTGGATTGATAACGGATGGTTGGTTCCTTATCCAGAATTGGGGCCCCAGAAAGGCCTGATCCCACTAATGGCAGTTATCCAGCGCAACAAGCAAAAGGTGAGGCCAGTGCTTGACTATCGGGAACTGAACGAACACGTGGACCCTTTTACAGCTCGCGCGGATGTGTGTACTGAGAAGCTAAGGGAATGGTGACAGACGGGATCAAATGTATCTGTGCTAGATCTTCGCAAGGCATACCTTCAAGTGCGTGTGCACCGATCACTGTGGCCTTATCAAACTGTGCTTATCAAGGGGCAAAAGTATTGCCTGACCCACATGGCGTTTGGACTCAATGTGGCGCCATCAATTATGCAGATGATTGTTGACGCCATTCTGACAAGGATGAGCGCATACAGCGGGCAACATCTGCATATATTGATGATGTGTATGTGAATGAGGGAGTCATATCTGCAGCGCGCATGAAGGAGCATCTCTTCAACTTTGGCCTCCTCAGCAAGGAACCGGAGAGGCTACAGGATGGTGCACGGGTGCTTGGTTTGTAGGTCTGGGGAAAGGATGACGTTCTGTATTGGAAAAAGGGAAACGAAGTCCCAGACATGCCCCCCGTTGTCATGCGGTGAAGCATATTTTCCTTGTGCGGCAAGTTAGTTGGGCACCTTCCTGTAGGTGGCTGGCTGTGTGTTGCGGTGTGTTCATCAAGCGGAGAGCATCTGATGTCACCACTGGATGGGATGACGAAGTTCACGACACCCCTCTCAACACCATGATGAGGGAGGTCCTCACTAGAGTACGCAAGGAAGACCCAGCGCGGGGCAGATTGTGCGTTGACAGCCAAGACCTCGGTGTGTGGGTTGACGCAAGCTCTCTTGCAACCGGCGTATCGATAGTTCATGATGGAGCTGTGGTGGAAGATGCTTGCTGGTTACGTCCAGAAAAGGACTCCCAGCACATAAACCTAGCGGAGCCACCATCATCCATCAGTTAAACAGTATCTTCCTTGAACGGGGCCCCCCAATGGAGATATTAACCGACAATGGCACCGCATTCACCAGTGAGCAGTTCAGGAGGTTTGCAGATGGCTGGGGAGTGCACCTACAGTTCTGTTGTGCCCACGTACCAAGTGGAAATGGGATCATCGAGCGGAACCACAGGACCATCAAGACCATCGCAGCCAGGACTGGCTGCGCGGTGTCTGAGGCGGTCAACTTGTACAACGTGACCCCGAAGGATGATGTCTCACCCTCTACGGTGCCAGCCGACACATTGCATAGGTACCACGTCAGAGTGAAGGGCATAGAGACCAACCCGCTGATGGAACTGAAAGTAACCGGAGAGAGGCTGAAGAAAGGAGATGTCGTCTGGATTAAAAACCCACGCAGCAGGTGCACAACGAAATACGGAACCGGACACGTCACTGAGGTGATCAGCCCACAGGCAGTGTGGGTCGATGGTGTGCCCCGTCACATTAAGGACCTGCGGCTGGCGATGCAGTTGCAACCACCGCTGGACGACGAGAGCGAATCAGAATCTGAGACAAGTGAGGCATCGCTCTGGTTCACACCAGCTCCATCAGGCAGTGACACAGATATCAGTAGCCTTCCAAGGGATGCGGTGTGTCAGACATTTTCCTATGGAAAGAGTTGCGTCCCTTACACTCCATATTGAATTTGACTCCTTTGCTACAGTTGTTGATTATGACAGCTGGCATTTGGAGTCTGGTGGTGTCGAAGCTGGATAGTCGAATGCTGTAGTCATTTGGGTTTGCCTAGGTGATGGCATTGGTGATGAGGAAGGATTGTATCTGGGAGTGTTGATGTTGAGATGATATTAATCAAGCCTGGGAGTGGTAGCAGTTGTGTTGAGAGGATTGGTCATAGCACTGATGGGGGCAGCACCCTGTGTATCAGCAGGTGGCCTGATGGCCTGCAACTTTTTGATGGTCATTGCGAGGAGCTTGCTTTTAAGTGGATCTGACAGTCCCCAGGGACATCTCCTTTTCTGGTGGGAACAATTGTGATTGGCCAGTGTCACTTTCATTGAAGGGGCTTGCTTTGTGGACTGGATGTGATACTCGGAGCCTATACCTATATTTTGTTTTCTGCCTTCATGGCATTCACATCTGGCCAGCATGCAGAATGAATAAGAAAGAGATTTAATTGCAGCGGAGTATAACATATTCAAAATATTCAATTTTGATGATAGTTTTCCAATTGTGACTTTTAGATCATTTTCTGTTAAAGGCCTTTAAAATTCCACCATTGATTCATTGGTTTAAGTTACTCTCTCTTTGTTTTCTTATCCTAAATCTGCACTTGCAAACTTTTGAAATTCTTACTGTTAATTCACCAACAACTGTTAAGGGGTCCACCCCTTTTTATACAGGTGGACTCGCCCAGTGTGTACTTGTACTGCTACTGGTTAATACCTGGCAGTGAGAGAGTGAAGAGTTGAGTGTGAGGTGACCGCTTTGTAGGAGTCACAGTTGCGAGCACGTAGACTCAGAAGGAAGTCATACTTCGATACTGAATTTCCCAGACTGTATATATATTATTATTGCTACTAACCGCATTTCTGGATCTACTAACTGTATTACCAATTGTATTATTATGTCAATACATTTATTTGCTATATTTCATTCCTGCATTTGTCATTAATTTGAGACCGGATTTCATTCTGGAATCCACAACAACAACATTCTTGTCAAATGTGGTTTTAATATTGTTTATATGTCAACTTCATTTTAGCTTTGCTTGAAATAATACAAGAACAGAAAAATATTGAAATAAGGTTTTCATACTTGATTTTAAAAGTGTTGTAGAAATTCCATTAATGCTTACTGAATAATCAATGCGTAACATTATTTAAAGGTAAAGCTTCAATATTAAACAAAATTACCAATTTTCTATTGAATAATCATTTTGTATTCACTTACATAAAAATGTATTGTATATGAAATTACTGGCAAGCAATAATTAATGTAGTCAGATCCCAATCCTTTCCCGTGATAGAAAGTGTTTGACTTTCTATTAATAAACACTAATAAGATTGAATATTATCATTGAGCAACATATTTACCATGACTGTGAGTACTCAGTTGTAAAAACAATTCTAAAATATATTTAGTCAGAAATAACAGGTCAGAAATATCCTTCTTATTTAGTCTATTTAGATTCAGACTATTGTCCTCATCATTGTTGTTGTTATCAAAACATATTGTCTAGTTCTTATTTATAGTACTGCGCAGTTATTGCTTGTTCATTTCTATTAAAGGGATTGAATATGCAATCACTAGTGGATTAAAGCATTGGTTTGTGAATTTGGTGCCACAGTAATTGTGAGTTCAATCCCTGGGCCAGGTAGTGCGTACATGGTCTCAGTGAAAACAGGTAAGCAATAACTGAACAATATTAAAAACAAGGACTATACAAGCTATACATGGGCAATATAATGAGAACAGTCGACTCCTGAAGATTAAATAAAGAGTTCAGTTCAGAATTCACTGTAGGTTACCCAGATCAATATATACCTAATGAAAGCCAGAGGGAACACCGGCCAAAACATTGTGATAACACCAACAAAGGTGAGGACAATAATTTGAATATAAATAGTGTAAATAATAATAATAAATGCTCATTCCAGAAATTCAGGAAGAAATTTTCAGAAATGTCCTACTTGTATTTTTGGAAGAATAGAAATAATTTTCCTCTTTGTGTATATGCATGCCTATATATATATATCTTGTCAGAGTCCATCTTACACATCTACAAATCTACCATTCATCCTTGCATTGAATAATGTTGCTATATCTGGTTTGGTGCCCCTGCTGCTTATCTCAAGGTTCTCAACAAGATCCAAATAAGGATCTGTAATGCAAGCAGTCCAGAATTGGCTTCTCAACTTCAGACACTTTCTTGTAGATGTGACGTGGTTTCTCTCTGTCTTTTCTATAAATATTTCATGGCTTCTTTCCTTGGTGCCCCAACTACATGAATTTAAGAAAGCAACTAGATTGGCATCTAGGTCCCACCCATTTACTGTTGAAATAGTTAAATTTAACTGCCAATTCTACTACAACAGTTTCTTTCCTCATAGTTTTCGACATTGGAACTCCCTTTCTCTCACTTGCTTCCCTGATAGACACAATCTTCAAAAAATTTAAATGCAATCTGAATTGACATCTTCTGTTACCTTGATCCCTGTCCTTTTGTCTTTCCTTACCCCCCCCACCCTTTGGCCCACTCTTTTCTCTCACTTTCCTCTCCATAACTCTCACCTGCTAGTGGCACACCTGTTTTTATATATATATATATATATATATATATATTTTTTTTGTTTCATTTTTAAACATTTCCCCCAAGCAAGACAGGTGTGCCACTAGCAGGTGGGAGTTATGGAGAGTGAAAGAGAGAAAAAGAGGGGCCCAGGGGGGGGGGGTGGCAATAATGAAAGGCAAAAAGGACAGGGATCAAGGTAAAGAAGATGTCTATATATATATATATATATATATATATATATATATATATATATATATATATATATATATATATATATATATATATATGTATGTATTAAAATTTAGCTTTATTTAAGAATGTAGCAAGAAAAAATTTCGATTGTCTCCCTTAGATCAAAATGATTTTAAGGACATGAAAGCTTTACCAATATCTCTAGCAAGTGAAATTCATTTGATTAAAACAATGTTATAATTGAAATTTGCATTTCGAAAATATATAAAAGTTAATAGAATTTAGGTAAAATTGTGGATAATATTTTGAAAAAGACTAAAGTAGTTGTTAAATTTACTTTAATCCACAAAGCATCAGGCAATTTTTTCTATGCTAAGAGCACAAAAAACATTAAATACAGATCTTCATTACAACATATGATAAAAGATGTAAATATCATCATTATCACTGAATAATATATCTAGAAAAAGAAATCAAATTTTATTTTCTTTTATAAAATTAAATAAACAGATACACTTTTTTTTCTAATTATTAATCATTTTTAGACATTTATTCCTGTTTATTCTAGGAACATGATAGAAAAGAAATTGATAGAATTTGTATAAATAAAAATATATTGTTTTATCTTTTCTGTAGAGCAAAGAAATCTGGATAGCAAAAAAAAAATGAAGCCATGAATCTTGCAACAGTTAATCTCTTAAAAAAAAATAAAAAATACAAACTTTGTGCTTCCAATGAATTTTGAATCATTTTTCTGTAAGTTTCTTTTCTATCATCTCCAATATGATAAAAAACCTTGTGTGTGTTTTGTTCAAATAAACAGCATGTATATAAACATGTGTTAGTTTATTCATGTGTATTATAACTGAGTTACTGGTGTAAATTTGACAAATAATTGAATCTACTCCTTGTGGATGGTTGGAATAGGATTTTTTAATCAATACAACCCAAGTAAGATGGTAATGCTACTAACATACCAGGAGCTACTGGGAGAGAAAGAGAATGCAAAGATTTTAGGAGGAACCAGAAACCCAATTCTAAGCAGGAAACAAAAGACCAGATAGTAGTGTGAATTGGGTTTAACTTGTTAAGTTAATGTGAAAGCCTAGATAGCAAGGCTGGATAATTTGGATTTTACTAGTACAATAAAAAATATTGTGTAGTTTGTTTCACTTTTTTTTTTATTCCTACTTAGTGGAAATTTTTATTTTAAATTGAAAGCCTGCAAAAATTGTGATTTGAACATATGATGTTGACAAGAAAGAAGCCAGATGTTTAGATGATTATCCAAGAGGAGAAAATCAGCAAAAATTATCAGCCTAATGAAAACATGATTTTCTTGAAAATACAGGTGAGACTGTCGCGGTCGCCGATTATCCGCTCCTTACAAAGCCGACCTTGACCTTCACAACTCTCGATCTCGCAGATCTAGGTCAAGCAACAGGCCAGAAACCGGACGGCTAGTCCAATATCGTTGATGTCAAACCATACCTAGTACGCATCTGACTATGCTGAGCCATTCTAAACATCAGCAACCATAGACTATAATTTATTATCTACGGCCTTCTACTCCTCTAGCCAGGGAGTACTTGAACAAATCTTTGCAAATATCCTTAGACACTTTTTTTTTCGCCCAAACTAGGCAGCTCGGCCGGAGGCCTGGATCAAAGTGTAGTACACTACCTTTGTGAACTTCCGGTGCTTTTGTCGAGAGTGTTACTCTTGGCGCGATCCCGTCTCCACGGTCGATCCGCCCTGGAAGGTGTAACACCTCTGACCTACCTCGCCTGGTGATACACTCTGGCGCGATCCCGTTCCGCGGTTGATCCGCCCTGTGGAGTTGTATTACTGTGCTGCCTTGGCCCTGTTTAGGGACTCCGTCTTCGCCTGGTGATACACTTTGGCGCGATCCCGTTCCAGCGGGTCGATCCGCCCGTGAAGTAGCATCACTGGTCTGCCTTGGCCCTGTTTAGGGACTCCGTCTTCGCCTGGTGATACACTTTGGCGCGATCCCGTTCCAGCGTCGATCCGCCCGAAGTAGCATCACTGGTCTGCCTTGGCCCTGTTTAGGGACTCCGTCTTCGCCTGGTGATACACTTTGGCGCGATCCCGTTCAGCGGTCGATCCGCCCGTGAAGTAGCATCACTGGTCTGCCTTGGCCCTGTTTAGGGACTCCGTCTTCGCCTGGTGATACACTTTGGCGCGATCCGCCCCCGCCGGTCGATCCGCCCCTGTGAAGTAGCATCACTAGTCTGCCTTGGCCCTGTTTAGGGACTCCGTCGATTTTTCGGGCCGAACCAACTACGTTCGCCGACCAATCCTAAACTACCGGGCCAGACCAGCTACTTTCGACCAGACCAGCTACGCTCACCTACCAATCCTAAACTACCAGGCCAGACCAACTACATTCGACCGGACCAGCTACATTCTACCGAACCAACTACGTTAGCCTACCAAACCTAAACTACCGGGCCAGACCAACTACCGGACCAGACCAGCTACAATCGACCGAACCAGCTACGTTCGTCGATTAACCAGTTTTCGACCACACCGATGTAAATGTGTGAATAAAACGACACTTTTGTTCATAACAAAAACCTTTGCCTTTGTCCCGTCATTGTCTTGGCTGTTCACATTTATCGTATACTTAAAAACCTTTTATGGGGCGACATCCTACTCGGCCCCCCACAACAAGACTCTTGATAGGCTATGTATTATGAGAATCAGAGAACTTAAATGATACAAGGTCTAGATGTGAGTGGATCAATAAAAATCTAAACAAAGATTTCTTTGAGAACAAAATGATAGATCACTGTTTGACAATTCATTTTTGCTCCACTGGATGGGAAGGTAATTTATGAAAAAACAGAAAATTTGCTAAAGCTCAAAATTGTAAGCAGACTAAAAAATGGATGCTAGGAAAAATTACATATGTGACCAGAATGTTAATACGTTATTGTATGCAATGATTCTTTTACCTACACATGTGTAAAAGATTCATTGAACTTAATTTTTAACTAAAATGAAAAATGTTTTTAACTGCACGAGTCTTTAGTAAGAATAAAGATTCAGAATATTTATGAAAAAGGTCATGGTAGTCATCAAATATTGACTGTAATATTTTATTTTATATGCCATAACCCTTTAGGACGTGGACAATCATGACCCTCTACACTTTCCTGATTTTTGTTGTTTTAAGTAACTTTTGACTCTTTACAATCCCCCCTTTGTCTCTGTTCTGTCATCCATTCACCATATTTCCTACTGCTTCTTTTGCCCTCGGTATATCCTATGAGTGTTAAATTCTCCAAGCCCTTTTTTCTTATTATGTGGTACAGAAATTTCAGCTGACTTTTTTTTATTGTAAATATTAGTTTCCTTGTTATAACTATTTTTTCTTAAAATTTTCTTGCCATTCACATGTTCTTCCCATGGTGTTTTCAGCATTTGTCACTCGAGCCAAATCTCTGTTACTTCATCTATATTTGTGAAGAAATTACAATATAGTTGAAATAAATAAACACATGTGGGTATATATGTGAAATCAGACAGTGAAACATGATTAAACTAGTCATTATTTTCTGGAAAGTTCTCATATATTTTGTGGTATTTTGTAAGTTCAAATTATTCCTGCATTTCAAATGGCTTATTTCAATGAAATAGCTCACGGCATTTGTCAAATAATTTCTCCGCATTATGCCTGCTGTCAAAATTAATATTTTATTATGAATGTTGTACCACATAAAAGTAATAAATAAACATGAAAATGAATGTCTATGAAAAACATTTTATTAAGATTTTAAATTATTGGCATTTTTTCTGATCTTTCCTTATCAAAATTAGTTTCTGATGCATACAGTTATGATAGCAAATATGTTGCTGGTGTAGCTGGTCAAGTTTTTAAGTAGGAAAAACACATGTCTCCTGGTATCCCACAACAAAAATGGCAGACTCAGAATGTGAGTCAGGGTAATAAAATGAGTGTAAAAAAAAAAAAAAAAAACTATATATATAAACAAATGATAAGTATGTATTAACAAAACAAGCGTATACACAGACAACAGAATATTGTTGCATGCTAGAGCAATAAACATGAATGAAGACTAAAGAATGTGTTTGTGTGTATAAAATGTGTTTAGAAGAAGTGTAACAAGCATGTGTGATAGACACATGTGTATATATGCATGTATGTGAGAGAGTTCATCTGAAAGCTAGAAAAAAAAATGGAAAAAGATGTCAGGGAATTTTACTTCCTATTCATAGGCTTAAGGAGCATCCTCTGTCAATGTTTTTTATTTTTTAGGAAAATAAGTGGGGGGTAACTCCACACTGTATTATAAAATAGATTATAAAAATTTATAAAAAGGCACATCTAACTGTAAAACTCATTTTTCCATTGCTACACTATGAAAACAATTTAAAAAAAAAAAACAAGTTTCTCAGTACAAATAAAACTTACTACATTTGTTTACCATTAAAAATTGTTGTTTTTTTCAAAGTTACTCTTGTTTTAAAATTGACATCATACTATGCTTGCTGTATTTACTAATCTAAAAAGTAAATGCCTCAATTACAAAATAATTTGTTATTAAATAGGTCATTATAAGCCCAATGAACTTTTTATTGAGGAACAATTTTCCCAATTCCATTTAAAAAAATAAATTGTGGAAACCAAATTCTATGAAATCTTAAAAAGTGTCTTCAATATTTACTTTATTCCTAAAAAGGAAAAAATTCTGTATACATATTCAGCAATCTTTAACCTTCATACCTGCAAAAAAAGGGTGTGTCAAAAGAAGTTTTCCCCTTCACAACTCTATTATTTTAACTATCTTCACTCCTCAGCAATGTTTATTGCTTTAAAAAGCAATGATTAGAATTGTAATAAAACCTAAAAATATGATGAAGGGGAATTTATACATTTTTATTAAACACTATTTATTTATTAGATTATTTGTTTACAGGAATAATTTTATATTTACAACATTTTAAAAACTAATAGAATTATATTAAAACTAATGCAATGCAATATTTATTATTTACCAAGAGAAAGAAATAGGAAAACAATTTTGTTGTGTTATGTATTTGTTCTCCCAAGTATGCAGGGTAGTCAAAAAAAAAAAAAAAAAAAAAACCTCCCTAGTGTAGAAAGCTTCCCATATACACAATTTAATTTGCATATTACCACATCTAGAACCTTAGAGGCTTCATGCTCTTGGTAGATCTACTTCTACAAACCACTCCAGGAAGTGCACCATTTGATTGGTGATTGTTTATATTCCTCTTTATGGAGGATCTCAGTCTCACCAGATTTTCTTCACTTGAACCCTCTTCATATTGTTCATTATCACACACTTGTTCTTTCCTCCTCTTCATCTTTTAAAATCTTGGTGATCATCCTGATTCCTCTCTTCAGCACCAGTCTCATCCTCCATTTCAATATCTTCTGGCTCTCTTTGCAATCTAAACTGGTCTTCATGAGCTAACACGCCCATCCATTTTTTGTTAATACTGCTGTATAAAATGCTTTTTAGACTACAAATTGTGCTTTCTCAGGACTCGAATCCTTATTTCTCTTGTACCATACATTCTCATTTGTTGAGAAAGACATGGTTATTGGGCCTCTAATTTGCCTCCTCATCAATACCAAAGTCTTTGTGTCCTGCCTGCATGTATAACTCAAAAGCAATCTTGGTAGATAACTTTCTAGGCTGTAATTTCCCTGGAGAGAGTGCTTTCAATCTAACTTTTATTGTCTGGATTATTCTCTCCGCAATTCTATTTGACTGAGGATGTTATGGGGATGTTTTGTATGACCTACATCCATTTTGTGTTAACCACATACCTAAGCTTTCTTCAGCAAACTCTGGTACATTATCTGACACCAATGTCTTGGGTACTCTGTTCCTTGAAAATACTATTCTTAACACTTGTTTTACAGTACTTTCTTTTCTGTCTAAAACTTTAACCACTTCAGAACAAGCTGAATATGAGTCTACTAGTATTAGGAATAAGCCTACATCTTTAATGTATGCATGATCCATGTGTACTCTTATCCATGGCTCCTTCTTTTTTGGCTATGAATGAATCTTGGTTTGCCTAAAGTTCTTTATGTTTGCACACTTAGGGAATTTTCTGACATAATCTTTTACATTTCACATATATCCCAGCCCTAAGTATGCAAACAGGTGGCTCAAAAGGCTTGTAGTTTCAACCTCAGTTGTGTGTTCAATACACTACCATGTATGTTGTCATGTACTGTTTTAATGACCTCTTTTCTTAATTACTTCGGCGGTACAATAAGATCTCCACTACATATGACTCCTCTTTCAATTTTCAATCTGTGCCTTGCTTCCTTAAAAGGCCTTTCTGCCATACAGCAATTGCTCCATATATTATTCCATATTCTATTCAGTATTCTTTTAAATACAGGATCCTGCTCAGTTTCAAACTTGATCCACATGAAGGATAACACAGTGTAAAATTCTGTCCTTACAACTGCCCTTTGTTTCAACATTCTGGGTATTACAATGCGTCTATGTGTGGAATGGCATTTCCTTTACTATACATAATGTGGAAATTGAACACCATAAGCTTTAATTGCCTACCTCAAAATTATGGACAATGAGGCTTCAGGCAACTCTTTCCTTGGGTTGAAAATTAATTCTAAGGGCTTGTGGTTCGACTTTAGCAGAAATTTTTTAACCAATAATAAATTGCATGCCCTTTCAATACTCCATACAATTGCCAGTACTTCTTTTAGAATGTTAGAATAGTTTATCTCTATAGTTATCAACTTTCTGGACAAATACATAATAGGATGTCCTTCTCGTGATAAGATCGCTGCTATGGCATGTTCGCTAACATCAGTAGTTAGTGTGAATTTTTTTGTCAGGTAAAATATCTTAACTATTGGCTTGTTTCTAAGTGCTTTGTTTAGCTATTGGAAGACCACCTCGTCTTTCAGTCCATTGAAATTCACTATTCTTCTTTCTCAATTTTGCAAAAGATTCAATCATGGCACTATATATAGGTATATAGCTATTATAAAAGTTAATGAAACCCAAGAAAGATTCTAACTCTTTCTTATTTTTTGGTGTGCTTATTTCTGATATTTTGCTAATAAGTCTGTCATCTGGCGAGATTCTATCTTTAGATATTTGATACCCTAAGTATGAAATTTTCTGGCAATTAAACTCACATTTATCTCAATTAATTGTCATTCTGGCATTACTCAATCTGCTCAGAACCTGTTCTATTTTATACTTTAATTCCTCCTTAGTACAAGTGCCAATACCTATATCATCCTGATAGACAATGACATTTTTTTTACTCCTTCAAGAACTTTTTCAATAGCCTTTTGGAATATGTGGCTGGATGTTTTAATTCCAAACAACAGATGAGTCCACCTATAGCAGTGTTTATTGTGTTGACTTCTTGAAAGTGGTCGTCAATTTTAATCAGATTATACGTAGATTCCAGATCAATCTTGGCAAAATATTTCATGCCCACAAACTCATGACAGGCTGTTTCAATATTTGGCAATGGGAAGGAGTCCAAACATATCTGGTGATTTACACCAACTTTGTAGTCACCACAAATTCTTAAATCTCCATTTATTTTGCATATGGCCACAACTGAAGAAGCCCAATTGTTATCTCTCTGGCTGACCTTCTCTAATATTCCTTGTTCAATCATTTTATTAAGTTTCACCATAACCATGGGCAGAAGGTGAACTGGAACTTTATGAGACTGAAAATATACTGGTTGGCTATTCTCTTTTAGCCAAACTCTCACCTCATAATTCTTTAAGAGTCCAATCTAAGGTTCTTCTAATTTCATGCAATTAATTAACTTTGAGGTGTCTATTCTATTCAACCCCCAGGAGACCATGCACTCTACAATTATGACTGGTATTATCTCAAATCAAGTTTTAGTCTCAAACATACCCTCAAAGTATCCAAGTATTAACGTTACATCATTACCCATATCCACTTGCATTAGTAGAGTTATTCCATTTATTTTTACCCTTTCTCTACTCTTATCTTGCATCTTCACTTTATAAATTTCAGTATTTCTCATCAGAGGATCTAACTTCTTCACTAAATAAGTTACTTTATTTACTCCTCTATCTTTGCTGTTACTCAATTTCTTAACTCTCGCCAATGCCGCAAAACATCTCATCCACATCTCAAGAAACTCAGGATCCTCTAATGAGGTTAGATATCCTAATGTCAACGCCATGTTGTTGTGTTGTGTATTTGTTATGCCCTTCTGACACACTGTTTTTTGTGGATTAAAGATTGCCTATGTTTATCCCTCTAACAGAACAAGTCTGAAGCAACAAAATTTATATCAATAGAATCATTGTGATATAATCTGATATTTCCTGACAAATCAGTAAGGACTGGAAGTGCATCCTTCCATTCCATCGCTGAAATGAATAACTTTCCTCAACTTTCAAAATTGGCAAATATATGATGGCCAATACAATATCTAAACCAATCAAATACATGAAAAAGACAATTCTATTTTTTAGAGAAAGTGGTTCAAAAATAATATTCCTACTATAATAGGAATATTATTTTTGAACTACTTTCTTTTTTTTTAATCAGTCAATAATGTCACTGGAATACAAGGGGCTACTGGGAGTGAAAGAAAATGAAAATACTTTAGAAAGAATTGGAAGTCTAATCCTCAACAGGAAACAAGGGATAAACCTTGTTGTGGGCCTATGTTGTTCATGTTATAGGTCAGAAAACATGTATCTCCTGGTATATATTTCCCACAACAGTAATTATGAATTAGAATGTGAGTCTGGGTAATAAAAGAATAAAGCAATGACAAAACTATATATACGAACAAATGATAAGTATATATTAACAAAACAAGGGTATACAAAGATAATAGAATATTGTTGCGTGTTATAAAACAATGAACATGAATGAAGTAAACATTTAAAACTAGTGAATTGTTTGTGTTTGTAGAAGAAGTCCTAAAGAAAAGTTTTACATTGAAGAAAGTGAAGCAAAAGGTGCTGGTGTGTGTGCATACACTACACTTCTCTGCATTTGACCTACATCTTACCATCCTTGGGTGAAATAGGAGAAAGAGGATGACAAAGACTGTCACTGCCTATTTATAGGCTTAGGGAGTGTCCCCTAGCAGCATTTTTAGGAAAGTAAGTGGGGTATCTCCACAACCTCTATTCTTGTGAAGGGTTTAATTAAAAAATACTATTCTCCAACCCATTAAACTAAAGAATTGAATTTTGGTAAATCCTTCTCTGATGAGCATCCAGAATGAGTATAAAGAATACAAAATCTGACTTCATCAGGTAGACAAGCTTCTGTCTCAGGTGCATATGTCATCTGCATCTTGCTTGTTTTTTTTCCACAAACATATACATTCTGTTTCTCATTCTACACAAACACTATTTAGAACTTTTCAGTACATTCGGAACAGTTTTTTTTTTTTTTTATCAACAGCATTTTCAACATTCAAACCTCTGGTGAAACAAAGAATACATATTCCAACATTCTTTTATGAACAGTTCCTATTTAATGTGTTTTTAATTAAATAAATTTCTCTTAAATAGTAAGCTTCTTTCTTTATATTTCATATTGTAGACTCGTCTTTTTCTACCTATCACCCCGAGTAACAGAACAGTCTATACCTTACGCCTATGTACGGAAAACTTCGACCAATAAAAAAAACGTACTAGGCGAATCAACAAATCTCATTGGTTAACGACACAATAATCTGAAAGTTCCATGTGCAAAACAAAATTGCGCCAAAACTTCTTTGAGCCGATTTTGGACTTTCAAAAACATATAAAAGAAAATACCGACTGACCAAAAGAGTCAGAGTTGAACATCCACAGAGAAATTGCCAACATAATCCACGTCACTTGAAATCACAACTTTACCGTGCAGAAGTACATCACCGCTGACTCACTTGCAATTTAAACTTGACCAACTCTGTGGACATCAAATCGCAAACCTAAAACAACTTTGCTTAAAGGGAACTATACTCACTACATTATTAAGTAAAAATCAACATTTGAACGATTCAGAAATATTACAGTCAAAGGTAGACCACTTTATAAGAACTCATTCCTAAAAACACTTAACATCGACATTTTTAATGTTAATTAACACAATCCCAGAAAGTCTGTAACTGAACATACAAATACAAAAAGAGACATACCGAAACCTTAAATATCACACACACTTCGCCATAGTAACATATACCAAAATATCCTGTATATATATTACTTTTAATTGTATATAAATGTTTGGTTGGTTTCTAAATTGAATATGTCTTGTTTTTGATTGTATTTAAAATTTGTTTATTTATTTGTTTGTGGATGCAGAATGTCACGCAACCTACACAAATTCCTTCTGATTCACTCAATTACAATTAATTAATTCTGCACATCCCCAACAATATAACATACTTTTTTGTCATTGTAAAAGCACTTCAGTGATGATAATTTAAACAATGTATAATTGTTTTTATGTCAATATGTTGCTAATATTAAACTTTATATACTTGTTACCAACAATCAGTTTCCATCCGATTCATTGCTTTTCTATTTCACATGTTGCATCTTGCTCAAATCTTGTTGCTTAGTAAAAAGAAAATCAAATAAATTAACTGCTTATTATTCACACATGCCTTATTCCATTTAATTAATTATGAAACCCTTTCTAATTAAATAATCAGTACAAGTAAAGCATAAAATTATATCTTTTACTGTAGATGGAATTCTTGCTTAATGAAACAAAAGATAATTAAAATAAAAATTCAATGCAAATCAAAGAGTGAGTCGAGCAGAAAGTAATTAACTTTTTTCATTTTTTGTGTTTGTGTTTTTGTCAGTAAAAGACACATATTCATATAGTCTGTTTTAATGAGAATTACAGATATATTAAAAAATTTGTATAATTTCAAGATCAGCACTAAGACATTCATTTCATTTATTTGTTACTTTAAATAACTGATAAGAAATAAAAACATCGGGTAAATACTGAACACTGAACAGCGACCGCAGATGCTAAAAGGGACATAACTCTTGTATTCATTAATACTTTGGCTGTACATATAGTAAGAGTTAAAGTTCCTGTTCTTTTCGGGAAAAAAAAAAACATACAATAAAAGAAAGAAACTAAAAAAAATTCGTTTACTCTTGCATATTGTAGTTCCTTTTATATTTGAAACCATAAAAACATTATGTGTCATATTCTCAGCTACAAACAGTTATGTAGGACATTTAAAACTAATTATATTCCTTCTGGAGTTTGTAGTCGACTCTACCATGGCTCTACAGTGTAAACCGGATATAAGAGAGATGTCTGGACCGGAGAAAAAGTCTCTTATACCCGGGTTTGGTCTATTTTGTTAAGGTAACACAGGCTCTAATTTGGGACCAGAGAAAATCTTTCTTATATCCGGGTTACACTTACTATAAAAATTTCCTACCAAATCCAAGATCTTGTGTCAGACACAAAAACCTAGTCTAGTTAAGGATAGCTATAGCAAAACATAATAGGTGCAAGATTACAAAACAAGAAGACTACTGCGTAAAATCTTAAAAGGAAAAACATTTATTTTACAATTATAATTTTGAAAAAAACTACAATACAAAGGTTTGCACAAAAATTTCCTTTTGTGCACCTAACAATTTTTCTGAGGTTACAGAAGGGAGATAACCATCACATATAAGGAAAAATGTGGTACAATTTTTAGGAAAAGACAGATTCAAAGACAAAAAAAGATCACACCCTTTAAAAATGGAAAAAAAGGGAAAAATTTAGAGGAAGCAAAAAATAGCACAAGGCAGAAAATACTCCATTCTTAACTGAATACTCAATAACAGAACATCTCAGCATGAAGTGGTTTTTATTTTCATTTGTTGTTATCTTGAGGGTTTGGGGCAGTCTACTTGGATTGTATGTGGAAAAATAAAATCTGAGAGTCATGCCCACCACAAATTACAATACAAAATTATAAACAACATGATGAAGTTAAATATGACAATAACATTTGTACAGTAGATACAGGTATTTACATATTGAAATTCAATTGTCTGTGTTGTGGCCATGAAGAGACCATTATTTTGAGCGTTCAAAGTGAATTGTTGCAAAGTTTGAAGTTATTTTGTTGCAAATGAGTCTGCAAAGTTCAAAGTTATATGTATATCAGTATGTGTATGTGTGTGTGAAGCACATAGCAACAGAACGTGTGCGACTACTGACTGGTTGTGTGTGATAGCAGTGATTTCAAAACACAGTGAACAAAGAGAAGGTGATCTAGAACTTACATTTGCTGTGGCTTTGTGTGTAGAAAGCTTATCACTGACGTGTTGTCATGGTAACATGTGTCAAGGTTGGGCTTTGTTTATTGACTGATCCTTTTTGCAGATCTCTTCCGACTGTCGCTGACAAGCCATTTTTTATCGCTATTTGACAACTGGTGGCGGCTCGCAAATTCTATCTGTTTTTCAGGGGAATGTACTCAGTAATCCAAGTCCTGACCTATTTCCAGATTATTTGGAGTTCAACTGTATAGGCATTGTAGAGAGCATATCATGTGACTTGTTCTATCCAATTAGGTTCCAGAAACCACTTATTTAATTTTGGAGCCATGTTTTGTACAGAATTGTAAAGTTTTTTATATCTACTGATTTTAGTAGGATTTATTTGTAGGCATCTCTTACTTGTTTGTGTTTCATTTATTGGCTGTAAAATATAGCAGTTTATATCCTGTAGAGAGAAGAGGACGACCAAAGAGACGGGACCAATGGAAATAGCTCACTGAATGAAAACACGGTGAATGTAAAAGAATATAAATATGAGCGAACAGCACCCGGACATTCGGTTACACACTGCGTGATGTAGAAGTCTACACGTTACATGGCGCTTTGAACAGGATTAACCAGTGGGCGAATTTCATTTTCGAAGAGAGATATTTGGAACTTTATTGAGTAACATCTTACAAATGGCTTCAGGACAAGAAGCTGTAGATGCCAAATACTTACAGCTCGTTCAGCAGTTAATAGAGCTGCAGAAGGAAAATAATGAACTTTGTCGAGGAAAGGTTCAAGCGAGATCAGCTTCTAAGCCACCAGAAAGACCTGTTATAGAACAGGGTTCGACTGGCAGTGAATGGGCATTGTTTGTTGACTCGTGGAATCAATATAAGGATATGTGTAAAATAACAGAGCCAGACAAATTTCGGAATGAGCTGAGAAGCACTTGCTCTACTGAGGTGAACAGAACGTTATTCGAGCTGGTTGGAGCGGAAGACCTCAACACAGCCAGTGAAAGGCAGCTCCTTCGTCAGATACAGCTCGTCGCTATTAAAAATGCGCACAAGGAAGTGCACCGACAAAGATTCCATAACATGAGGCAACAGGAGGGGGAGCCCATCACTTATTTCCTGGTGAAATTATGGTCACCAGCGAAGTTCTGTGATTTTACCATTCAATGTCTGAACAAGAGCTGCAAATGGCAGGTGAACTACTCAGACGATATGGTAGCCAGTCAACTTGTGGCAGGACTCGCCAACGATGAACACAAAAGTAAAGTGTTAGCCAAAGCTGATATCCTTACCTCACTGGAGCAAATGTTCAGCAGGTTGGTCTCCATGGAAACGATGGACAAATCAACACCCCACTTACAAAATAATATAGCTTAGCCCATGACATTAGACGTGCTGAAATCAAAGCTGGAAAAACTGTCGAAGGCTGACGGTGCCCCTGAGATCCCACCACATACAGCATGCAAAGGGTGTGGAAGTGTGTCACATCCTGATGGACAGAAGAACTATCCTGTAGTGAAACAACAGTGTTTCAAATGTGGTATAATAGGCCATTTCGGAAGGGTATGTCAGAAATCAAGAAAGTTGCCCACCGTTGAGTCAGCCGACAAAGTGACAGTCAGCGATATTCAGCAACAGGAACGAGATGGTATTCGAGGGATACACAAAAACACCATGAAGAGTACCACACCTTACTTGGGATGGGAACAAGTTTTGTAGGGGTCCTCCCAAACCACCACCATCTCTAAAGATAGAGGTTTCCCTGGTGGCGGAACCTCATGCGGAACTTGGGTGCAGCCTAGATGACCCAGCCAGCCAGCCATCAAGTGCACCATATCTATGCCATAGCAGACACTGGGGTGCAAACCTGCTCCAGTGGACCAGAAATATTAAAAATGATTAAGTGCACCGTCACTTGATACCAACCAGCCACAGAATATGCGGTATAACAAACGACCAGCTGAAGATTAGAGGTATACTCTTTATGCACATAAAAGTTGGCTCCAGAGCGATTAGGCAAGTAGTTTATGTTTCAGACAACACATCTGGGTTTTATCTGTCGGAATTGGCTCTGAGGGACCTGGGTTTAATACACCAGGATTTCCCAAAACAGATACCTGAGAACAACATCTCCGCCACTCCCAAAGCAAAAGCACCATGTGGGTGGCCTCAAAGAACGGTAGTTCCAGACAGTATCCCGTTCACTCCTACAGAAAGTAATAGGGAGTGTTTAGAGTACTGGTTAAGGGACTATTTTAGGTCCAGTGCATTTAACTCATGTCCCCACCAGCCCTTACAGATGATGACAGAGAAACCATTGGACATTATTTTTTTACAGGGTGCAAAACCATCAGCAGTGAACACACCAATTTCGGTTCCCCATCACTGGAAGAGGGAGGTAAAACAGGACCTTGACCTCAATGTCCCACTCGAAATTATTGAACTGGTACCACCTGGCTCCCCTATGACTTGGTGTTCAAGAATGGTGGTCACACCCAAGAAGAACAGATCACCCAGAAGGACAGTGGACCTTCAAAAGTTAAATGCTGTGACGAAAAGGGAAACCCATCACACGCCATCCCCATTCAACCAAGTGTCCATTGTCCCAGCCAAAACCAAGAAGACTGTACTGGACACATGGAACGGTTACCATAGCCCACCATTATCTCCAGCTGCACGAGACACAACCACATTTATAACAGAATGTAGCCGATACCAATATCTTAGGGCACCCTAAGGGTTCCATGCATCTGGGGATGGTTACACCCACTGGTTCGACGATATTATGGCAGACACACACCAGAAGACTCAGTGTATTGACGACACATTCCTCTGGGACGAGTCTATTGAATCGGCATTCTGGCACACATTGGAATATATTACCCACTGCGGCAGAAATGGAATAGTTTTCAACCCTGACAAGTTCCAGTTTGAAGAAAATGACAGAGTTCGCAGGATTTTTGGTAACTGCAGACAGCATAAAACCAACTAAAAAATTGACAGAAGCTATTTTAAACTTCCCTACTCCTACAAACATCACAGGTATTAGATCCTGGTTTGGGTTAGTGAATCAGGTCTCATTTGCATTCTCACAGACAGAGATAATGGCTCCATTTCGAGAACTGTTAAGAACTAAAAACAGAAAATTTCATTGGGATACAACATTAGTCAAGCTCTTCAAGGAGTCTAAATTAAATATCATATGGAAAATTGAAGAGGGGGTCAAGACTTTTGAGATGGGTAGAGCAACTTGTCTCTCAACAGATTTTTAGTAAGACCAGCATTAGTTACTTCCTATTTCAAAAACACTGTCGGTGCCCAACAGATTCCGGTCCTAACTGTGGTGATAGCCACTGGAAAGTAATCCTGGCTGGATCACGATTCACGAGAGAGGCAGAATCCCATTATTCGCCCATGGAAGGAAAAGCTTTAGCTCTCGTATATGGGTTGCAGAATGTTCATATTGGGGTGCCCAGTCCTTCTGGTGATGGTGGACCACAAACCACTAGTAAAAAAATTTTCACACCAAGTCTTAGAAAACATAGAGAACCCTTGCTTGTTTTCATTCAAGGAATGATCATTGATGTATAGATTTAGCATTAAACACGTCCCAGGGAAACTCAACACAGAACCTGACTGTACGTCTAGATATCCCATATCACCGAGACACATAAAAACCACACAGAACATTGATGGTGCAATGCAAGCATCAGTTATATGCTCATATATGCACTACCCTAAAATGAGAGCAATAAGATTGGACAGGATTGTGGCTGCTGCAGCCACTGATGAGGCATGTCGCACATTAGCTGAATACATTCAGAAAGGGTTCCCTGATTCACGCCATGAATTATCAGCACATATTCGGCAATTTTGGCCGATGAGGGACCAATTATATTATCATGATAATATGCTCATAAAGGAGAACAAAATCCTCATCCCAAAGCAGCTTCGTGCGGAGATACTAGAGGCTCTCCACTCCGCACACCAGGGTGTTAATGAAATGATGGCAAATGCATGACAGCAGTTGTTTTGGCCTGGATTAGATGCTTATATCCATCAGACAAGGGCCCAGTGTCGACAGTGTAACACAATCGCCCCATCTCAGACAAAGAACCCCTGATGCCACCCTCAAGCCTAGAATTTCCATTCCAGAAAATGGTCACAGACCTCTTTGACCTTCATGGAAGGAATTATATAGTATATGCCGATAGATACACAGGTTGGATCGAGGTAGACTTATTGAATTCTGGCAGAGCTAAGACAATATGTGATGCCCTACGTAATTGGTTTTGCATGTACGGTGCACCGGAAGAGATATCTTCAGATGGAGGATCCCCATTTGATTCCCAGGAATACAATTCATTTTTGAAGGACTGGGGTATAAAGAAACACATATCATCAGCCCATTGCCTTCAAAGTAATGGCCGGGCAGAACTGGCTGTAAAGACGGCCAAACAAACTTTGATGGACTGCACTGATGGATATGGTCGCTTATGTCAGGATCGTGCAGTGCGAGTCATGTTAACACTTCGAAACACACCTAATCAAGACACTGGTATAACACCAGCAGAAATATACGGACAGGTGATAAAAGACCACCTCCCCATACTTCGTAAGAAGTACAAAATACATAGGTGTTGGAAAGAGATCAAGGAACTGAGAGAAAAAGTAATGTCAAAGAAACACTTGCGAAACCAAGAACATTACAACATATATAATCGCCAACTCCAAGAACTCTGGGTTGGTGAACAAGTACAAATTCAGAATCAGGATGGGCCATATCCACAGCAATGGATGAAAACAGGAAAAGTGGTGGAAGAATTGGGCAATTGACAGTACTGAGTTCGCATAGACGGTAGCAACCAGGTTACACTGCGTAACCATCGATTCCTCTGAAGAATAGTACCGATGGTAGAGGGACCAGAATACCAAACACCACAACCACATCAGCAAAGCCCACCAGATAATGAAGAATTACCACACACAATACCAGAAAGTATGGAAATAGAAGAAGCAGAAGGCAATGAAGGGATCGAGGACCACATGGAAGTGGATGAATGTCAGCCTGCAACCGAACACACCCCACCACCTGTGACTCAAGATCTACGACGGAGCACAAGAATATCACAGCCACCTAGATCATTGTCTCCACAAATGCGGGGTCCGACACACGATTATCCATCCCGTCAAGTGACCACAACTCATAGGCCATGTGGACATTCGATTACACACTGCGTGACGTAGCAGTCTACACGTTACATATCCTATAAGAGCTTTTTGTAGTACTTTGTTGGAAAGTTCATTCAGTCTAAATTTTTTTCAGGAAGGCACAGAAAGGAATGTTCTGTCCTGGAGTTTGAATCTGCCTTAAATCTATTGGCTCTTTTTTTTCTCCATGTTGATTTATGACCCACTTGGCTGGATCAGTTCTCTTGAAGCATGGGAGCTAATGCTTCTTCCTCAAAAGTTTCTTCTTTCTGTTCCAATCTTCTAAATAGCAGTCCTTTTATTGAACAAAGGAGTGCCATATCAACTCAATTCAAGTTTTTACAAGGGCTTGAAGAGATTGTCTCGCATTAGCCAATATATACAAAACCTTTCTCCAAAAATTCAAAAGATGAATCAGCAACAAATCAAATAATTTTAGCAGTACCAACCATCTGACCCAAAAGGGCCATAAAAATGTAACAATTTTTACATAAACTGTCTGGTCTTCGGAAAAATACACTTCTCTCGAAAAACATGTATAAAAAAAATCTAGATGATTATACATTTAACAGTGGATAAAGGTGTTGGTTAGATCCAGTGACAGGACCCAAAGAGTGTGAGTTCAATACCTGGTTAAGGCAGTGGAGAACTTGGAGAGGAGAATTAACAGGAAATAACTGATAACTGACATCCATTAGACATGGCATCTGGAACTTGAACAGTCTACCCCAGTGAGCAAAATAAAGGGTTCAGTTCGACATTCCAACCACCTAAGAAGGCCAGAACGACAAAGAGGAGGACAATAGTCCGAATAATGTAAATAGTGTACATAATATCTCATCTCAGAAATATAGACAGATACATTAGGATGTTAATCTTTAATTAATGTTCTCTATTCTTGTCTTTAGATTTATTTGTCTTCCTAAATCATCAAAAACCTCTTCAAAGCAGAACATAGTTGATATGTCCCAGAAAGGTATATATTTGTTCAAAGTAGCAAAGTGATTTTGGACTACTATAACCGGGTAGAACAATTTAGTAGGTAACCGTAATGAACTGGTCCTTATCATAGTGGTAGGCAATAGGTGTAGGAAATATCTTTAAAAAAATAATTAGGTAGCTGCATAAATTTTTTTCATAACCATAGGAAGATACAATAAAATGTAAAAGGTTATTTATAGGAAACTCTTACAATACTGCTCCTGATCCAATAATGATTATTTGAAACTGTATAACCCTAACATACATGGAGAAAAGTGCGAAAAACACTTGGAAGAAATTGCTTTGGCCATATTATACACTAAGCAGAAGAATGAATGTCAGTAAAAGAACAGACTCTAAAACAAGATGTGTATCCATAAATTGTCCATGAATATTTGTGGTATTTGTCAGTAATAAAACAAACCTGAAAAACTAAGAGATACTTTTTCATTAAATTTTACAAATAGATAAATAATTTATTACATAAAATTTTTAGTATAAAAAATGACTCTATATTTAACTAAATAAAACTGTTATGATTTAAACAAATCTACTTTTTTCATTCTCATAATACAATAAACAAAGAAAAAAAAACAAAACAAGAAAAACCAGACAGAACTGGTGTTGATCAAAGGTAAACAATATTTTTGTGGGGGTAATTACAATAATAAAGTCCTTTCAGTATATTACTATAGTATTTATCTACATTCTGTATTTGATTCAATGAAGCTATATTTTACAGTTGAACTGCCATTATGATTCATCATATGGTGTTTTAAATCCAAAGTACCAATTGACAGATTTACCAATTCATAGATTGTTACTTAAGATGTGTTCAAGCAATTGTAATTTGTAAATTGAGGTTTAAATTGTAAATATTAAAGAAAAATATTACTATTACTATAACAATTAAATTTATATAGCTTTTTTATAAAGAAAAATCTTATTTATCTGTTTCCACTTTATGTGCTTGTGGAAGTTTGACGAGGTTTGTAAAAATATTTGACTCATCCACAAAGATAAAGGAAAGCATAAGAAGAAAGCAAAGGGTAAATTCAGAATTTTTATATTATAGAAATTGTTGAGGTGATGTACAAAAACTGTTTTTTTTCTTTTTATTTTAGTCCTGTTTCTTCTGATGATGACAGTTTTTTGTATGGCGGGAAATAGACAACACACAAATGAAGATTTGATGACTTTGATTAGGACTGCTACATTCCTAAAATACCATGTAAATTTTATCTAGTTCTGTGAATTATAAGTTAATTAAATTTTAAGTTGCTATTCATTCAATAGGGATATCATATCTTATTAATAATTTTTATTAAAAAAGATATTTTTATTTTATTTGAAACTGCTAACAGGATATGCTAATCGGTTCACTATAATTTGAATCTATCTAATTTATTTGTTTTACCAAATCTTAATTTATGTTTTTTAACAAACACTACATACTATAGTGAAATCAGAAAGATTTTTAAGTTTTAAATCTGAGTATTTGATTGGACAGAGTTACTGGCTACCTACATACTCTGACTATATGCAGGTTCTTTGCTTTGGTGATACTCTTTCATGACACAGCTTTGAGTGTTCACTGTTGCATAACTCTTAACTCATGTTTCAGCCAGCCTATAAGAAATTGTGAACTGAAAAAGTCAAAAATAGAAATGATTTTTAGGCATAAAGTAGCACATTTATGGAGTACTCACTGAAGAGTAAACTTATTGTTGATCATCATTCTACATTGAGGTGCCTATAATAAAAATTTGTATCACCTATTTTTTTTCTTTTAAGGATATTCTGAATGAATGATTTCAACTTAAATATTTCTTAAAATAACTGAAATGGTAAAAAACATTAAAATGAAACAATTAAGTTAAAAGTGAAAAGGCAACACAAGCTTTAATACAAGTCAGGCATTTTTTTTTCTTTGCTACAACAATTTCATAATTACTATTGTCAGTTAAACAAGTGAATTGAATAAGAAAATTTAACACTTTTTCTATTGTTTATGGGCATAGCAAGAATTTAGTTCTACATTACAAACAGTAGATCCAATGTGCCTTAACTGACTCGGCCATGAAGATGTTTTGTAATCAAGCAAGGTCTGAACAGTCAGATCTAACAATGCTTTCCCTATGAAAAGGGGAGGAGCACAGATTCAAATCCTCCTGGAGAGCGCATGTTTTTTTTCTTTAATAAGATTTTTTGAATATTCAGGCCCGGTAGATGAAAATAAATAAATATACTGTTCAATAAATAAATGGAGTGTCTACTCAAATATGAGTATCTACTAAAAATAATGTTTAAAGTGATAAAAATCTGTCAGATTAATAAATAAAAATTCCATTACTTCTTTAAAAAATTACTTTGTTTATGTTTGGATATGAAACTGAACAGATATGATAATTTTGAGGAATCTATCATGAGAGGGATTTCACTTAAAAGGCAGACCTTGCTTAATTGACGTTATAAACAGTTAAAGTGCAGTTTCAAACTACTTTCTTTTTTATATAAATTTTTATAATATTAATGTTAGAAAAATAACTCTACTTTTTACATGCCATCACAAAACTGAAGATATTGAATCTTTTTTTTGTAGAATCACTTGTTAATGATCAAATCCAGATAAAACCCACTTGAAATTTTATGGAAGTAATTCCATGTGGTACTTAGAATTGAGGCTATATACTCTAATTCATGCACTTGTTAAATCACCAATACCCAATTTGAATAAATGTTAACTGCATTTTAAAATTAATTGCCCCTGATGTATTTGGTCATTTAGCAGAGAAATTGATTGATGGTTGAAAAGTCAGAGGATTTGTGGTTGGACAATATTCTGGCCCTTGGACATTTAGGCATCTAGCAACATTATAACAAAATATTTAAATTAGTCATTTTGTATATAGCAGTTGATGTGAGTTATTGTCTGTCAACAGTGAATGATGAAATAATTCCTATAAGTAATACTGGTTAGTATTTTTTAAACTAGTAGGGATATGAAAAGAGGAAAACTATTTGTTTGCTTTTAGTTTGTTAAGAAGCAATTAAAATAAAAAAGAAGTGGTATGTCACATGGTGAAACAAATAAAAAATATTACACTGTAACTGTGATGTATTTAGTAAATACAAATCTCATTATCTCCCTTAGCACATTCCCTTATTAACCAATCAAAATTGTAATAAAGATTTGCCTTGGGACAGTTGTCTGTGTTCATAAATGCACTTGGCAGATTCAAATGTTAATTGTGTTTGATTTATTTCTTTTGATATGTACAACAAGTTTACAGGTTAAGTTCACTGCCATCAATTCCCTGCAAGGAAAGTTCATTGCAAAAAAAGTTCACCTCAGGGAAAGTTCACTGTAACATTTCTAAAACACTTTTAAAATAGGGTAAAAGTAAATAACTGACATTATGCATTTTAATTTAATTTAATAATTAAAACTTGAGTTTATAATAATTGATATTATGCACTTCATCAAACGATGAATTTTTATACTTTGACTCTGGGAATGTAGAAGAATGCATTTTGATAAATTAAAATGAAGATAACTGTATTCTTGATTACTTGAGAGGGATAGCACATAATGCCAGTTATTAGAAACTAAAGTTTTAATTATTAAATTAAAAACTGATGTAATGAATATGCATACACCTGGGTTCCACCTCACAGTAATATGACTGGCTGGTGTCAGCCATAAATACAGACTGATGTGGAGGTACAAGAGGACGCCTATTGGCTATGCCTATAGTCTTTGCCTATTGCCTGCCACTACGATGAGGACCAGTCCATTATGGTTACCTGCTATATTGTCCTACTCGGTTACAGTAGTCCAAAACCAATTTGCTACTTTGAACAAATATATCCCTTTCCGGGACATATCAAAAACCATATCAGTTATTAGAAACCCAAATTATTATTATTGAATTAATCAAATTAAAATGAATAGTGCAGTTATTAAAAACCCAAATTTTTACTATTGAATTAATTAAATTAAAGAGCATAATGTCAGTTACTAGAAACCCAGGTTTTAATTATATTTTTATTCTTTATGGTGAACTTTTTCCACTCTGTGATTTGATCAGTGAACTTACCGCACATGATACAACAATGTCATATCATAACATTAACTATTGCTTGTAGATTGTAAGAATGAGTTAAAAGAAGTTAAGACAAACTATATTGAGGTGAATAGACTTGTTTTGGCATTAATCAAATGATGTTTTTTTTTCTCTCTTAACAGTGGCCATTAAAGACTTTCTTTAGTTCATCTCTTGTACAGGTAACAAAGAAAAACTTTTTGATAAAAAAAAATGAATCAGTCATGCACACTGTACTTGGCATTGAATATCATATGACAATTCAACTTTACTTATCTCAGATTAATACAAGAGAATAAAATGTGGTAAATATAGTTGGTTATTTATTTTGGTGTGAAAGTTTTTAAAATTACATTAAAAAAATTTGCTACATTGCCAAAATTTTGGGGTGGAGAAGATGTTGGTTATCAATCTCCTTCCTAATTTTCCTTTAGTTAGTCACAAATGACTAGTTATTTACTGTGCTTAGTTTAGATTTGGCACAAAGACATTGGCATTTGTAATAATTTCCAGACACTTTTTTTGAGAATTTTAGCAGTGTTAGATTGTACATGGACAACATTAGACATAATCTTTTGGGTTAATAATGGATGTTTGATAGATGAAATAACTATATCTTTTGTAGACACTGGTAATGTTGACAGTTGAGCAAAACAGCCCATTTTAGAGGAAGGCATTTCAACTTAAAATTATAGCTAATTGCAATTGTTAGCTAGCATTGTCATCTGTTAGTTGTATGAATGAGAATGTCATTTTTAAGCTAGATATACATGTCTTACTAATGGTTTATGGTAGATAGTTTTTGGTCATGTAACAATTGCTAAACAATTCTTTTTCAAGTTGATGTTTCCATTTGCCAGAATTAATGAATGAGAGAAATGTATTATTGCCAACTGAAATCTGTTCTTGAATGTATGTAATACAACAGCATTAATATCAAAATCTGATGTACCACCTGCTAAAATTATTTTTAGATTAAGATTAAAATGGTTTAATAACAAATTTCTTAATATTTGAATAAAATTTTGGCACTCAAATTATAAAAAAATTATTAAAAAGTAATATAAAATAATTAAAAATAATTGATAAAAAATATGTAGATGAATAAATTGTTATCATAGTCTAGGTTTGTCTTTTACACTTACTTTTGAGAGAAGTGTATTTAAAAGAAAGACTGACAATTAATAAAAATTAAATTTGATGTGATACATTTGTCTGTTAAATTTTCTAAATATAGATTTGGTTAAAGAAGCACCACCTAAAATAATTTTGTAAAGGTGACAGTTTGGGATTTCTTTTTTAAATTTGAAAAATATATACGCTTTGTATTTATTGTCCAATCAAAAGAGTGGCTTCCCCTCACATAAATTTAAAGTTAAGATCTGTCTGGAGCCTCTTCAAGGATAAGAAGATGGGTCAGCAGATAATTTTAGAACTTAACAAAAATTTTGACTAGAAGGATAAGAAAGTTTTCAACAATAAGGTGTAATTATTTTTGACTGGAGAGTAATAAAAATTTTGAAGACAATAAGGAGACATCAAAACTGCATCCTAAAGGCAGCAAAATAAGGTTTTAGAAGGAAAAGCTATTTTGGCTGTGGATGAGCTGAGCTGTTTCTCACAAAAGCTAATAGAAAAAAGTGAAGTAAGTGAAATGTGAACTGAACTGATTCTAAAAAAGAAAACATTGTTGTAAGTTCCAATGACATAAGTGAATTTTGCCAAAATGCCTTTCTGTTTTTTTGTCTTTCAATTAGGTGGTGCACCCTTTTTTAAACAACAGTATTTTCAACATTAATCAGTTTTTGCATTACCATTTCAAGGTTTTTTTCCATTAATTATAGATAGAATTATATATTTTTAAGCACCTATAATTCTTTATATTTAGAACTGTTACAATGCCTTGCAACTAAAAAGGTGTGCAAAAGGAAATTTTTGTGCAAACCTTTTGTAGAAACTGTATTTTCCTATATTGTTTTACAGTCTACATAATAAATGCTTGTTCCTTTCAAATTTCACATAGTATTTTCAAGTCTTGCTTGTTTTTGTATGTGTCTTTTTAAATATTTGATATAAGAGATGTGATGTTCTCTCTTCTCTGATTCTCTCCAGAGAAAAAAATTGTTTTAAAATTACTAATGCTATATGATATTTTTCAACTGGACACTCATAACTAATGCATTTTTAACAAAAACTAATTATTATAATTTATGAGCCTAAGGAAGGAAAATAGTAATATTTGATAAATCAGTAGTATTTTTAATGGCCTTTACTTTTCATGAATCTGGCCACCATCCATTACTGTCTATAATTTGATCATCATATTTAATAATGATCAAGATTAGTTAATATGTATCTATATTTGATATTAAATCTAACTTTATGTAATTGAATAAATATTTTTTCATGGTTCAGCTTTGTTCTTTTTATTGATTATGTTATTCAAAGTGACAAATAAAAATCAAACAAATTGTTGGAGAACTGCAAATGTGCATTTTATGCAAAAGCCAATCGAATGTATTGATTAACCATTGATGCATAAAAAATTGAAGTTTTCTTCTCTTTGAAGGTAAAAACTGGAAATTTTCAAAGAAATGCAACCATCACTTAACTTTGGAAACAATTTAGTCTACAATTTACATCCCTTATCACAAATGGAGTGATCACTGTTGTGACAGTCAACCATAGTTGTCTCAATCTGGACCAGTTATAAAATAATAAGTTCCAGCCTGTTTGTTGCCAGAGTTGAGTTATAGTTGAATAAAGCTTCAAGTAAAACTCCTGCTTCATTTGTTTTTCATTAGTCACTTTGAGTAAAAATCTAGTTATACTATTTTTTCACATTATTATAGATTATGAACTCTAGAACACATACACATGCACAAAAAAATGAAATTAAGAATGTTGTAAATATTAAGCAATGTGGGGGTGGGGGGGTGGGAATGGCAGTTCATTATTATTGGAGTTTCATCCTCCTTTGGAAACTCAAAAAAAATTATGATCATACCATGGGATTTCTTAGAATTAAAAAAAAAAAATTGAAATGTAATCTAGAGTGCTTAAATTGATCTTCTATGTGCCATGTCCCTTCAGGGCATAGGCAACCACGGCCCTCCATAACTTCCTGCTTTTTGTAGCTCTTAATAAATTTTGTCTTTTTGTTATCTCTCCTAAAACTTGTTTCACCATCCATTTACTCAAGCTCACTAGGTAGGTTATGCATTGTTTTTCTCTGTCCCTCTTGTCTTCAATCTGTCTCGTGAGTATAAAATTTTCCAATCCCACTTTCCTCATTATGTGCAATAGAACTGTCTAATCAATACTAATATGAAAAAAGAACTTTGGATTTATGAATTTATAGCAAAAATTTGTTTAAAAATTTTAAGAAATCACGTGATATGAGCCTAAAAGTGAAGACAAATGTATGCAACAATACCAAATGGAATTTTACTCAATAAACTGCAACATAGCTATGCCGTTGAGAAAGACAATTGTCAATAACATGGACATTCTTTTGTGTGTAGAGTGAGGAGAAATTTTCTTTAATAATGATACATTTCTTTATTAATTTATTTTTTTACAAAATTGTATAGCCAGTACAGAGAGGGTGTGAAATATTTCATGGCTGAATAATGCTGCAAGTGTTTGAATTGGGATGAAAGTCGGCACTTTGATTGAGGTGAATAAAACTAGGGAGTAAAAGGGTTTTATGTTGCCCATTCCTTACCGGAGGTGTGGTCACAAAGTGTCTTATAAATGAGTGCAGGTGATTCTATTTTTAGAACTCTAGTGCTGCTGCACCTAGTTTCTGGAGAAAAGATTTCATTTTATTTCTTGTGCTTTGCTTATCGTTTGATTTTTGTTGTGGTATGACAAACAGGTACTGAATTTTTGTAAAGTCAGACCACATTCTTTGGTAGTTTGATTCCAATGAAATAATGATTTTTTTCTGAATGAAAATGAATTTCTCTTGACTTTTGTTTTTTATTGACTCTGTTATAGCCACAATTTATACATGTTGTGTAGTTGCTCTAAATGTTAGTGGTTGACTCATATTTGAGTAATGAAATAAAACAAGAAACAAAGCAAATCAAATGGTGGATAAATTACACACATGAAGTGCTCCATTTATTTGGAACTAACTGAAAAAGTAGATACTAGAAAATCTGGCACCAGGTAAAGGTCAATCATAGTTCATAAACTATCAGAATTAGATGGGATAGTAGTAGTCTTCATGAAAGAAGACCTGTTGAAAATTCAGGTGTCCAAGTTTTGTTATATGAAAAATCTGAATGTCCAAATTTCAAACAATAATAAAATAAAAAAATGAAAACATAAGAATGTCTGTTAAACTATTGGTATTTACAAACATATGTATATGAATTCAAACAAATTAAAAAGTACTAAAAATAGTCTTTTTTTGTTGAATCTTTGGGCAGTTGTTTCACAGAAAGAGCTGTAGTTTAGAAAATACTTTTGAATAATTGGTTTCACAGTAAAAAAAAAAAAGTAGTGGTTGAGAAAAGACTAATCATTAGTGAAGATTCACTGACTGTTTTTGTTGTTAATAATGATTTGTTTGAAATCGCTGACATGTTTCTTTCAGCAGGTGCTGTGGGGAGACAGTCACAACTCTCTTTGGCCTGGAGACAGCTGCACTTCTGCTCCTTGAAAGTCAAAATTGTGATGTTTTATAAGATTTTTTTTCTTAAAAGAAGGCACAAGAAAAATAGGGTTTTAGTTTTCTCTGATTGGTCAAATATTTCATTTGATGATGTTAATTTCCAACCAATAGACACTTTGATTTAAACAGGGTGTGTTGTGGGGTATTAGTATTCAGAAACTTTTTTGCATTATAAGATTCTGGAAATCCCTACAAGCTCCAGTATCTGGCTTTGGAACCATATGTAATGGAGAAGAATATGGACTTCATGAAAAATGTATGAAGCCTAGGTGTAGCATATACTGAAGCTTGTCCTTTGCTTTTTTATATTTGTCCAGGAGCAATCTGCACAGTGATGCATGGGTTGATGGTCCAGTTGTTTTTATATAATGTTTTGTGGATTGATGAATGTTATCTTTGTGTTTGAAAGGAGTGGTAATAGTAGGGAATTTCTCTGTCAACTCCTGTCAGGCAGTATCTGTTGGTGTAGCAGAACTAATTCCTGTTGAGGTGTACAGAGAAATGATTTCTTTTGTTGTCAACTTTGTATTGTTGCTAGTGAAAGAGTGTATGGCCATGTTCACTGAAAGATGGAAATGAGATAAAAACCTACACTAGTGATAGGATTTTTTACTTGGGCTTGTGTAAAGATCCAGAGAAAAGAAAATCCTGAACCCAAATTGTGAAAAGATTTCCTGTGGTTGATATAGAGAAAGTTCATATATTTCAAAGAGGTATTGCCAAAAAAAAAAAGAAAAAATTCAATACCTAAGTTTAAAATGCATTTAAAAAATGAATACTCTTTCTTGAAGTTTTTATTTTAGCTTTAATTGCAAGCTAATAGATTAAATTTAATGTTACCAATAAGCAAATTACTTTTAAACAGAATTTAAACCGAATGGAATCTTTTTCTCCTTATCAGTAAAATCTATAAAATTGTCCATACTGATAATTCAACATAATTCTCCTTACTAAAAATCTTTCAAAAATAAAATATACTTTTCTGAAACATTATTTAGGAAAAATTACCTGATTTAAAGTTTAATCTGAATTGAAACAAATATTATTTACTTTTAGTTTAAAATATTGTGGAAAAGCATTTTTTTTAAGATGGAGGATGTGTTTCTTGACATGGTGACTGATTTATTGACAGTCTGATGTTTGAAAATTTAAATAAGAGGGACATAATTGAAGTAACATTACAACGAATACACTGTGAACACCTTTTTATATATATTTTTTAACTACCCATTAATCTTAAAGAATTTAAATATTTTAAGCATTCTAATAATTTATTGAATTTTATGTACTTTGGCTTCATAGCCTTACTTATGAATCTGTTTGTTGACGAAATGTTAGAAAAATGCCTATAAGTTTTAAATTTACTGTAGGTATTGCTTTTATTTTCTGATAATGTTGTATATGGATGACCGTATTTACAAGAATTAATATGTTTATACACACACAAAAAAAATCAAATTCACTTTAAAATACTAGGAGTCAGTAAATTGTAGTAAGCTTTTCCATTTGGGATTAGTAAATAGTTTTAATTTTGTAGGGATACAAACGGCGATTATCTCCCTTCGATGAAGTCATGTGGGTTATGTGATGTCACTTCATAAAGTGATGAAAGTGGCAGTCAGTCAGCTTTCAGGAGTTAAACTGAGCAGTTGCTTTTTAGCACAGGTGAAGCAAGGTCCTCACTCAGATGGAGGCTAAATTAGCCTCCCCAGCTAGCTCCCACATGGTGCAGCTTACAAGACTATGGCACTGTTTTCCTTTGGGAATATATATTCCTCAGATATAGAAATGAACTATCTCCAGCTTGCAGTCCTCATATTGGGAAAAAATAATGACTCGCTGTTTCTGGAATGTGTTCTTGCTAGGGACATAGTACATAAATCCAGCCTGCTTGAATCTGGAATCCTAAATATGGCTTCTTCAGAAACACAGAAGAATCTCCAGAAATACAAGAATCTCCATACTATGTAAGATCCTATCTTTTCATATCTTTTCACACTGCTTGTTGTATAGACATGTATTATATTTTCTCTGCATAGAACGAATGTAAATATTTATATATTTAATTTTGTGTATGACTTAGTGGTATAAAACTCTCTTTGAGAACAAAGCATGTTTTTCATTCTTTTCCTTTCAGCAATTCCATTCTGTCTGTGAAATACGGTGTTATTATATCATGTATATAATAATGCCCATAATGGAAGAAATGAAAATGGGGGAAAAATAAACATTTCTTCCATTAGCTCACCCATTAATTTATTAACAATATCACTTATCTGCTACAAATTAATACAGAATTTTAAAAGATTTTAATTATTCTTGGCCACATATGTATCCAAATGGTAGTCAGAGACTTCAGATTTGGAGGAAGCTCAGACAGTTACATTACAAACTTGCTACAAAATATTATTTTTTATTTATATTATTATATTTAAAGGTTTTTTTTTTTTCATATAAATATCAGATAATTGGAAAGAAAGTTTGATGAATAATCATATATGTTCAGAGAAAGAAATACAGTTTTAGCAAAATTGGAGTTAAAAGTGAGAAAACCCCCACCATACCAATAAATCTACCTAAACTCTTAGAATTGTAAAGTCTTATGGTAAATATTTCAATTCATTAACTTTTTTTATCAAAGGGTAAATTTTCAGCTCTCTTATTATAATCCCAAAATTCTAAATTAGAAACAATGAACATGCAAAAAATCTTCAAATTGTTTCTGTCTAAAATTTTAAACAATCTACCGAAATAATTTATGTGTGCAGTTTTCTCATCAATATATACAAGGATATTGTCTAAATACATAAATACAGTCATCCTTAGCAAATATATTGACTATAGCATATTGAAATGTTACTGCTGGATTTTTTAAAATCCAAAACACATAATTATATTCCAATATTATGAAAAATTTGCTTTCTGACAATGAAAGCCTGGTTCAATTTATCAGGAATATGACTTCTTGATAATATCAGCATGGGGAGGTGATCCCAGCATGCCACACCTTTGTAAAGTGCATGAAAATCATTTGACCAAAGCCTTGTGAGTGAAATTGATTAAAAAAACAGTTCTGTCAATGTTTGCACCTGAGCTGAGTCACAAGTCATCGTGACCAAGAGATTGCACTTTCTGACCTTTGACATATTACATTATTAAATGTTATATTATTATGTTATTGAATTTTATTACATACTAAAATGAAATACTACATTATTAAATATTAATATTAAATGATTTTGAATACTGGTGCTGCATTTTTTAATTCGAAATGCATATAATTTTATTTCAACAGTCTGAAAAGTGTAGTTACTGCTGCCTTTGCTCATATTCAAGATGTTCTTTGTGGGTGATACATGACACAACAACTGACCACTGTCAGGAGATATCAAACAGCAACTAACCAGAGAGCACTAAAAAAACTTATGCTTGGTTTCTAGAAAAGAAAATCAACTTTGCTTGAGCCAGTTTGATTTCGGTTGACATAATAGAGAACAAATCACAGATTCACTTGTGTCAAAGGACCAACTTAAAATAATTTTTTTCTAGGAGGGAATAGTAGAAGAGAAAATGTCCATTATCTTATCCTGAATATAAAAAAAAGGTGCATAGAGTAACAAACAAGACTCGGAACTACCTTGTGAAATTTTAAAGGTACAGACATTTATTATACAGATATAAAACAATATAACAAAATACAAATTTTACAAAAAAGGCTTGCACTAAAATTAGCTTTCTTGTGCCTTATTAGGAACAAGATTAGACAACATAACAAAATTATAGAAATAATTGACTCTAAAAAATATTCACAATACAATTTTTTTCAGATCATGAAAGAAAAAACTTTTAGACGGTAATGCAAAAACAGTGGAAATTAAGAAGAAATGTCTTTTAGAAAAAAGCAGTACATCCACCCAATAGATAAATGAAAAAAATGCATGTGAATTTCTCTCAAGACTCAGGGAGATTTTAATGATATTTTTCCAATGACGTTCTGATTTCTTTCTGCTTAGATTTTACGTGGTACACTCCAGCTATTTAATGATCTTTTTGCTTTTTCCCCAAGAGTCTCCAGAAAGTTTGACATTATTGTGAAATATCAATATAGTTTTTAAGAATGCTGAAACTTCCTGCCTTTCGTCTGCTGGTGACTTTCAGACAAAAAAGCCAAACATCTTTCCACAGCCAGCTTCACCTGCTTCATATCTGATGTCAAAGTCCTCCACCAGCAAATTTTGGTCACATGTGATATCCAATCCCTTCTGATGTCTATCTTCTGCCACAACTAGCAGAATCTATCCCTTCTGCTGTCTAAGTTTCTACTGCCATCTAACCACCTTCTGATACTTTGTTGTATTTCAAAACTAATTTAAATTGATTGCAAGGTGTTTTCACTTTGAAATTGCTAATTTTAGCACCATTTTTAGACACCTGTCATCACAATATAATTCTCTTTATTAAAAAAAAAAAGTCTTTCAAAAATAAAATATACTTTTCTAAAACTTTATTTGAAGAATATTAACTGATTTAAAGTTCAATTAATCTGATTTGAAACAAATATTACTTTAAGTTTAAAATATAGCAAAAATGCATTTTTAACATGGTGGTAGGTGTTTATTTAAGGTGTTGACAACTTGGCAGCTTAACTGACAGACGGAAGTTTAACTAATTTTTTCTACAGTGGACATATCTGTAAAAATTACTTGAGGTATATAATATGAGCAACCTTTTTTTTATATAATTTTTAATTAGCCAGTAAAGTTAAAAATTTAGAAAAATATTCTCTGTAATCTAATGTTTTATTGAATTTTAGATAATTTGACTTTAAATTTACTATAGTTGTTGCTCTTATTTTCTGATAATGAATAAATGTCTGTATTTACAAAATTTGGCACATTTATACACACACAAAAAAATCAAAATTCTTTTTCAAATATTTGGGGTCATGAATTGAAGTAAACTTCCATTTATGATTAGTAAATTTCATTTTTACTTAAAAACAATATCAGCTAACCCGCAAAATTTAATACAGATATTTAAAAGTTTTAAAACTTTATAAATTATTCTAATTAAAATTAGAAAAAATTAAAACAATTCTTGTAAAAAATTATTATTCATTGAAAAATATTTTTTCTTAGGACAATAGAGTCCATATTAATAAAGCTTCTCTTATTAAATAACGTCTTAGTTTTATTGCATTTTTTATTTTACAATTCAGAGCAGATTTTTGGAAATGGAGGGGGTGGGGCTTGTTTTACAAAAAAATAAAAAATTGATGATTTAAATTCTCCAAGGAGTTCTGATTTTAACTAATAAACATTAAGCGGTACAAAAATTTATTTCTCTAAATTTCATAAAAAATTAAATAAGTGTGTGCGTGTGTATAGTGCTGGTGGGGTAACAGATGTAGTAAAAAATGTTTTTATTAAGGATTTTCTAAAGAAGAAACATTTCTAAAATAATTTCATTAACTTGTGAATAAATCGTGAAAATTTCATTAAAATCCGATAATTATTTGATTTTTGCAAGAATTTCCAAATTAATGTGTTTTTCACCGAAAAAAAAAAAAAAAAACGAAAACAAAACACTAACATTTCCTATATTTTGCCCATCCCCACCCGCTGACGTAAGAAAAACAAGTTCCTTCCCTTTGAACCAAAATTTATAAATCCTTTGCTCTTTCCTCTTAATAACAACATCAAGATTTTGACGATAAAGCTTTGTTTTCATTAAGTTTGGGGCATTTTTTCATCATGTTCATTTTCTTAGTTAATCTGTTGTGGTACCTATAATTCTTAGTTTTTACAGTTAAGACCACGTTTGAACTTTTAGTTACTTCTTTTTCTTTACAACTGAAAATTGTTTCAGTTGAAAGCAGAATTATTTTTAAAAATTGGGTTTTACTCTTAATTGAAAGTTTAAAAAATCTGTTGTGTAGAGTAGGCGAAAGTGAACAACATCAAATCAAAAGAGCAAATGATAAAATTAAACACACCGTGCAAGGGCTCCGCGCTGCCTTCCGGGTTTCAAACACACTTCAAATTTTTAATTTAATAAGAATAAATGGCCAATAAAATCAGCTCCCGCCTGTAAATAAACACATGATTCTGGAGCCGACGCAAGATCATGAAAACTAAACATTCATTCACCTCGACAGAAGGACTGACAGCAGTAAAGAAAGAGACACGAGTCAACTTCGACGTCTTGTCTTTCTCATCAAAGCAACAGCGGACTCCCTTGATCTTGTGTCTCCCAACTCTACTTTCTCTCTTCCTCAATGAAAGACTATTCATGTTCACTTCCTTACAGTCAAAGAGAAGAACTTTCTAACTTTCATTTCATAAGTAATTAATTACAGTCGCAGTGTGTGGTTGGAAAGATGGAGAAAATTGTAGCTAAGGAAGAGATAGTAGTACACAAGTCGATACCCGATCAGTATTGGCTGGGTCACCGCGGAGAGAGGGTATGATGTTGCAATATTTATTTGCATTTAAAATACAAAATGTGGCACAAGGCTAAAAAGGGGGATGGGGAATGACGGTCTTCACCTGTCTTAAATCTAAACTTAGCTAGTCGCAGACACTGACCCAAACATGCCAACAATAATCCAATCACCAAAACAACACATTCACTCCTACCTTTCTTACTACGTCCACCATAATACCTCAGTTTCTCTATGAAGTCCTAACTAGTCCCCTTATTTACAGATATTGTTCATGGGGGAGGGTCAAAAAATAACAACTTTTAAAATCCCCAAATGAATATTTACAAAGTGAATTAATTATTTACAATAAACTAAATAAAATTAAGTTAGTAATAAAACCCCCAAAACTATGAATGTGGCAGAAATATCAGTTTTAACCGGACGAAATCGATGCTGGACTAAGAAAAATAAAGAAAACATTCAAACCATCAAGCATTCACACAAACACTCACTCATTCATACACAACAACAAATACGAAAACACACACACGAAACGAAAGGCGCCCCGCATCCACCAGAAAACTGACATCACTAACCACCTAACGAGGGGAGGGAGGGGAATTAAACAAAAGAAAAAAATAGGGACAGAAATAAAAGGGACCAATGAGCTTACATACCCTAGCTAAGTTAACCGGGGAAAAAAGGGAAACTAAAATTCAAAAACGAAAACGTAGTCTAGCCTAATATCTGGGTGGGTTGCCTATGTTCAACCCTGTTAGGACAAAATTCTGTACCTAACCGACATCCAAATGCCACTCTAGGTCAGCCCCTTTCACTCTACACATTCGCGCAAGATTCACCCACCTTTTGCCGAATTCTGATGATGGGAGCCGCCGCCTTTCCGTCCTAATTTTGACTTTAAGCTGATGCTTAAAGTACAAGATCAGTTGGGAAGAGGTGAACTTTTCGCCTTCATAGAATCCCTTCTGTCGCGTCGTCCAAATCACGACTCGCATAACCCCTAGTAAGCAACAGAACACATAGTGTTCAGCCTTCGTCAATTGCGATACCACATTGCTACAAACAGAACTGGCTTCCAGGACAAAAAACTTTCCCTGCAGCATGCGAACCATGAGGCCTTCAACAAACTTGCATTAACAGCATTACCGTCTTGCACTGAAAAAAGGCGTGACCAATGGTCTCGACATTCCCAGTACAGCGACGACAGTTTGGATATTTCTCCAAGCCTGCTGAACAAAGTCTTTTGCCGACCCAGAGGGCCCCACGAATCATCAGCCAGGTGAGTGATGCCTCATCGTTATTGAGACATTTCAACCCAGGCGCCCAAGGCCATATCGAGCGAGCCTCCTGCTTCGTAAGACCGAGCTCGTTGATCAGACCATCTTGAACGGACCCCCTAACTAACAAACGATATAATGCCTTACGAGACAACGCTTGGGCGTCGGAGAGGCCATCCGACGTCCGCAAGAGGAGCTTCAAAGCACGACGACATTCGCGGTAGAAGGAGCACTCGACACGAGGTGTACGGCCGGCCTCCTCCTCGCACGAGTGCACACTTCTCAGGGATGGGAAATGTTTTCGGACATCTTCCTTCCAAAAGGTGCCCACCTCATCCAAACCACGACACATTCGGTCTAGAAAGGTAATGCGAAGCATATATTGACGAATCTCAATGCTAGGCATACCCAGACCGCGCTCAGAGGGATGAAGGCAACAGATCTCGCGAGATACCATATGGGACTTGCCTCTCCACAAGAAAGAGAACAAGGCCTTGACTAATGACATTAGTCGGGCATACGGGAGTGAGGGTATGATGTTGCTTGTTCAAAGACCCGAAACCCCTAATAAAACATTGGGCTAGAGAAACATCACTGATGATGTGCACCAACAAAGCATCCAATGTATCTTAAGAAATGGTTAAAATTTTTTGTGTATTCTACGTTTTAAATAAATATCATTTTATTTGAACACGTAATAATCTTTTCACTAATTATTTTATTATTCAAACGGTGACCTAAGGAATATTTCCCTAAACAGTTTTTTAGCTAGAGACTGTAATATTTTCTTTCAAAATTCACGAAGCCAAATCTTGTATAAACGAGCACAAATTTCGTTCTTTGTATTCAGGAATTAAACGATTTTTGTGCACAATAAAATAAATTCATTTAAGTAACATTTTTTTTGTGGGTGGGAATGGATGAAGAGATAGGTGGAATAATTGATAGCGGCTCGGGTTGAGGAATCAAGGAGCTGAGTTCGAATTCCAGTCAAATCCATTACATTCCCTTACGTGCTAATTAATACCCTTGGGAAAGATATGAATCCTCTTCTCCCACAGCTATGAGTAACTAGCAGGGCAGACCGGGTTCTATAGCCTTGGATGGCAACTGGTCTACCGCAGAAAGAAATGGTAACCTACTGCGGGAAAAAAATCTGCCTCGTCAGTCATGTATCGAAAGATACATGATCGCTTAAGCGTGTATCACGCATGGCACATAACTGCCTTAGCAGACAGCCATACTCCGATACAAGCGACCAGCCATTAAGAGTAGTAAGAGTAAGACATATCACAATTTTAGACTGAGACGTGAAAAAATAAATAATATCAAATAAACAAAACAACGAACTTAATCAAGCACGATGCTTATGATTCTTCTCTCTCTATATATTCCCAACAGTCCATATAGAAACACTTTGAAAATTTTTATTTGAAAAAATTTAGAAGACATCATTTCAATAGCTTCACTCTTCCTTCAGTAATGAAATATTTGATTTGATGTATTATTGATATTTTGAACGATACGCGTCTGATGGCAAAACAGACGATAACTTTTTTTTGTTGTAGCTCTTTTTTTTTTTTTTGAATTGGAAGCTGTAGACGACTCCTTTTAGGATATTATCCTCAGTCAGAAAGCTATTCTTTAAAACTCTTTGTATTCTGGTTCCGTGGTAAACTAATTTAGTTTACCATGTAAAATAGCATGTTACCTTGTATGTTCGCCTTACAGTGTTGAATTATTTTCCTTAGATTTAAATTATAACTTTTTAATTACTATCTATCTGATTTTATTTAGGGATGGAAAAAAGGGATGGTGAAATTTTCGTATCGAGTGACTTTGTAGAAAAGGTTTTTTATTAGCTTCGGTAGAGTTCCGAAGTTAAAATTTGTTTATTAATAACTTGAGAAAAATTATAAATTTGTTTAAATGTAACTTACTTGAGAAAAGTTATATTTTATTTTGACTTATAAGGCCTATTGAGGTATTGACACAAATGTAGATGTTTGTTAAAATTTCAAAAATAACAAAGGTACTTTGCGGCTTATAAGTTTTGTTTGAGATTTGTTTCAAGTTTGACTAAGATAGAGTTTACTTTACATTTATTTGGAAGAGGTAATTTTATTCTCAAGAAGAGGAATTATTGCCTTAGATTTGTTTGTATTGTTGGCAGTCATTCGATGCGGGGAATTCTGCCCCATTCTCTATTTAAAATAAGATTTTAAATATTTTAAATATATATTTATCTTAAAATTTGATCTTATTAGCGTACGTTAAGTGTTATGTTTTTTATTTTTCCCTTTTTTTTAGCTCCAAAAAAAGAGAAAAAGAATTCTGAAGAAGAAAAAGAATATATGTGAAGAAATTATCTAACATCCCGTTAGAAGTAAAGTTTTTATTAACAAGTATTTTTTTTGTCTGTAAAAAAAATAAGAAGAAAGGTCAAAGAAAAGAAAAGATGTTTTAATTGTCCTGTTACACATGTATATGTTTTAGAACCTGAGTCTGATTGAATATTTATTTTTGATCCAGTTTTTCTGATTCTTTAGAAAGAAAGATAGAGAAGTTGTTTGATTTAGAAACATTGGGAATCTCTGAAAATTCTTTCAGCGATTATGATATAGATAAGTAGAGATTTCCAAAGTTCTATATCTCTTAGGTTTTACAATATTGATTTGCCGTGGGATGAGGACAAACTACCCTCAGTTCCTTCAAATCATAAAATTGCTTTAAGTGTACTTGATCGGGTAGTTACTAGATTAAGTAGACAAAATTTATAATATATGAAGAATATTGTAAAAGTGTTTTTAGATCAAGAATCGGAGGGAATAATAGAGAGAATTAAGGGTGATACCTGCGGATTTTGGGAATCAATCTGCATACCTCATAGACCTGTCATAAAAACAGATAACCAGTGCACTACTAAGATTAGACCAGTTTTTAATTGCTCTCTACGTGTTGGTAGCTGCCCTTCTCTCAATGACTGCGGCTATCCTGGAATAAATTTGTTTACGGATATGCTAGATTTACTTTTGAAGTTTAGGATGGATCGTTATGTTTTAGTGGATATCCGTAAAGCCTTTCTTATGATCAGATTGAGTAGCGAAAACAATAAGAATTTTTTCTGAAAATTGGAAATCAATTAGTGAGTTTCCGTTATAAAACTCTTGTTTGGTTTTGTAGCGAGCTCTTTTATTCTGAACTTTATTAATAAATTTCATGTAAATAGATACAAAGTAAAAGTAAATAGTTCTTGTAAAGAAATCTTGTTAAACAATTTTTATGTTTTCATTAAAACACTCAATTCTCAATTATTATTGAACTTGTATCGTGGCGCTAGGCTGAAGTGAAGGTAATTTTCTGTTAAGATCCTGTAACACTAACTGTGAAGTAATAAGGGAGGAAATGAAAAGGGTGTTGTGTCGGAAACCTACCACCCCCTCTTGAAGATGAACTTGTCTGCGTCTGTGAACAAAGACTTTTTAGTGGCATGTCAGTTGACAAGGGGAAGACAGATAGACAGAGAAGTTCTTAGCTGAGCTAGTTATTGACTACTCAGGCGATTTCTGTACCTTTTTACCAACCTATTAAAACCCTTTTTATTGTTACGTGTTATTTGGCGTTTGTCTCTACTAACCCCAAATCAACATCATAACAAAAGGGATAATAGTTTAGTGATTCATGATTCGCCTTATAAGGTACTGGGTTATCTTTATGACCCTGTAACTGATGAATTGCATATTGTTGTTGAGGCATTTTCTAGGGTAGCTAATAATACCAAGAGAGGAATTTTGTCGCAAAATGCTAAAACGTGTTTGAACCATTATCTTTGTGTCTTCCAGTAATAATCAAATGGAAATTTACTTCTTAGCGACAGTTGGAAAAGAAATTTGAAATGGGATGAACGGGTACCTTCAGACGTTCAGAGTATTTGGAATAAAAATCTTTGCAGAATTTATTTCGTTAGTTTATTTTCCAAGATTAGTAGTTGATTCTTCAATTGCTTCTAATTTGATAATATTTTGTGATCTCAAAAGGCCTTTGTTTTTACTTTTGCTGGTTATATCTTTAAAAAAAAAAATCATCTTTCGGCTAATAATTTGATTTTTTCCAAGGCTAAAGTTGCACCTTTAGTTAGAAAAACTTTACCCTCTTTAGAATTGTTATCTGTGGTTTTAGCCTTTATGTTTATTTAATATATTGAAAAACTTTCCTTGAAAGATTATACTGACGGTTGATACTCAAGTAGTGTTGTCTTGGATACTAAAGACATTAGAACAAAAAGTGTGTTTATAAAAAATAGACTTAAAGATATTAAAAATTAAAAAGATTGCGAGATCTTGGTTTTGATTTCTGTTTCAAATATGTACCATCAGCAGATAATCCTGCTGAATTACTTACTAGAGACTAGAGGTATTACTCTTACAAAATTCCGAACTGTGTTACAGTTTTGGTTGCATGGCCCTCCAGTGGTTGTCTGGAGAGGTTATTAAATGGCCTTCAAATTGTTTGAAATTATAGTTCTTCATTTTTCATGTCTAGCAGACGACAACTGTTGTCGTCTGCTACTGACACTTGTTTTTTTTTCACAAATGGTAGCAATTTTTAGTGGTCTGTTCAGTCCTACCTTCAGCATAGTAAATAAAGTTTCGATGAGATTATTATCATCATTCAATTTTTCTTCAAAATAATTCAAAGCCACTGTTGCATCCCACTCGCATAGTAATCAAACTAGTAATGAATGCAATTAATTAATAATGCTTCCATTGTTGAAATCAAACTAAAAAACGTATCACTCACTATAGAAAATTAGATTTCAAACATTAAACTTTTTGCAGTTTATAAAGGTTATTGCTTTACTTTTACTAATTACCATTATTTTTGAAAGGACAATAGCTAGAAAATAGACATTTTTGTATTTTGCGCTCCCGTAAAAATACATTTGCAACAAAATCACGTATAAATTTCTCAGAATTAACCTGTAGAAAAAGACATGTATAAAGAAAAAAAGACAATAACAAAATTGTAGTTTTTTTAGCCGACGCATTTCGTCTACAGATGTCTTATTGTCGTTTTTCCTTTATACAAAAAATCAAGTATGTACTTACTTACCTAACACATCAAGTGACTACTGGTTTTGATCTTTTGCAACACGTGTTCTCTTGCGACTTTTGGTTGCTAAAACGAAACGTCTATAATGCCCAAGTGAAGAAAAATGCGAAAAAATCGAACAGAAATCTATGGGCTTTCCAATTCTATAAGAAAGTTAAAAAAAAAAAACGAAAGCTCGTGAAAGGTTACAAGAACGTTCTTATTCCTGAAGTAATAAAAGGCCACTAAAAAATAAATTGTAAAAACCAGACGTACCAAAAACATTAAGAGCGCCAACTCTAAATTTACAACTCGATTTTTATTGGTCAGCAGTTAACCAATCACCCGCGGTGTTACTAATAATTTCGACACGTAAATAATTTACTAGACGTAAAGGTCCTTTTTGGTATTAAACAGTAAAAGTTGGTGCAAGGTTGATTTCTGTTGGTATATCTTGGCATAAAGATTCTTATTATTTGAGATCACACAATTTCGTTTATGTCTTTGTGGAAAGAGAGTTGCTTGTTGCATATTTGTACATTTTGCGTTGACTGACTATGACCTGTTGCGACGTCTGGTATTTACCTGTTTATCCTCGCCGAAACTAATCGAGGAACCTAATTGAAATAATAAAAAAAATATACAACCCATTATGTCTGAAAATTTTAACTTTTTAATACTTTTTATTTTTCAAAACACACACACACACACACACACACACACACACACACACACACACACACACACACACACACATATACAAATCGGTATATTTTTGAATTTGCTCAAACCGAAAGCAATTAGTTGAACTTTCTCTTTTTACTAATCTGTTTTCTATTGCGTTCGCAAATTTCTAATTCATTTCTTCACATTTAATTTTGGGAGGATTTTTTTTCAGGAAAAAATTAACTGAAAAATCCAAACATTGGAATTAAATTTAAATTTATCTTCGCTTCAGACGTATCATCATCATCATCATCATCATAATAATAATAACCAAGTACAAAACGTACTTGCAATGTTGCTATTTTTATTTGAACTCCTTAAATTTTACATTCATCATAGAACGATAGCATATTTATGCTATTTCCATTTAGGTCGTAAGGCAATCAAGACTTTCCAGAATTTTAATTTTTTTTAAATAAAATGTTAAGGGTGGTGGAGCGTTTTCCTTCTCTTTGACTTGTTGTCATTCAAGGCTAGAGAGCCCAGTCTACCTTGCTATTTAACTCATATCGTGGTGTGGGAGAAAAGATGGAACCATGCTTTTCCCAAGAACAATCGTACGAAAGTGAATGTAGACTAGAGAGTGAGTAGTCTGGAATTTGAACTTGACTCGCTGGCTTAATTTTCCTATGTCGATCTGTTTGTTTTTAGGCTATTCGCACATTCACAACGAAGCTAAAATACGCAAAAAAAAAAAAATTTCCCTTTTTCTCTCTAATCTTTAAACAAGCGAAAGCAGTTCTATGACTTCGAATGCTGATTTTCAAGGTAGGCATAAAAGTAAACAATATTGTATGATGATCCAGTCTCTTGGAAGATTGACTCTTCCTATCCTCTCTAACCTTATGCGTATTATTGTTAATGTTATATCAGTTCACCTATCTTGTTTCAAGTGAAATAGTGCTTCAAAATCTGAAAATTAAAAAATTAATCAAACTTTGTTGTCAAGTTTTAAAGAAATGATCGAAGACAAATCAAACCAAAACATCATGTGATCAAACTTTTCGGAGTTGTTGTGATCATATGACCAGGTCACATGACCGACTTTGATAGTCACATGACCTTCTCTTCGTTTTTGTTAGTCATTCACACAACAAAGATGTCTGCGCTGACATTGGATTTGAGCAGGAGGACTCGGGCCACGGAGACTACAATTCCAAATCAGAATGTTAACGACGATGATGACATATTCGATGAAGATGTATCGGATATAGATGTAGGCAAGAAGGAATGGTCGCAGATGAACTGGAAGTTATCACAGGTGAGACACTTTAAAATTTTAGGTGTGTAGGGAAAAACCATCTTACGAAGCAGAAGCTAAAGTAAAGTGTAAAGTATGCTGTAGAGTTTGTAAAATATGTCAAAATTCTGTGAAATCATTTTCTATTTCCACTTAATAGACAAAATCGTTTTCCTCTCTTTATACGTTTCTCTTCTTGTAGGAGGGAATACAAAAAATACTTTTTTTACCCTGTTTAACCCATATTTTTTTTAATAAAAAAAAGTCGTGACTTGAGAAAGAAAATCGCTATTGAATTTTTTTTATTCATTTTTGTGAGGAAATTGTAAATAGAGACATAATCAGTGTAATAATTCGTTACAGTTGAGCACATTTTAAATATTAAAAGTAAAACGCAATCTATTTTAAATAATTTTCATAACAAAACAAAACTTGAAAAAGAAAAGGCTAAACTATGATGAACAAAAAATCTTTTGTTCAGACGAAATAAGTTTCGTTTCCTAGGATAAAAAAAAAGAAAAAACGTGTCCATCGATTTCATTGTCAACTTAGGGTTGATATTTTTGTTTTTATGTATTAAAAATAAAATTATTTAGGTTTCTTTCTCACAAAATGAGTTTTTTTTTTTTGTCGTGTAGAATTGTAATTTGAAAAAAAAAAAGGAAACCTTTTTTTTTTTTTTCACGACATTGGCGTAATGATCAAAAAAAATCTCTCGATGTTTGTTTTTGAAATTTGATAAATTTATTTATATTTATTTTTGCTTTTTTTGTGTGTGACGACTACAATTTGGCGTGTATTGATATGCACCCACGCCCTACCATTTACTGATCGCGGGGGTTGCAAGTGCCCCCACATTTTTTTTCTTTTTTAAATTATTTTTCTTCTCTCTAGTGTTTAAAAATGTTGACAATAATACAACCTTTTAAATAATGAGTGGAAATTCAGCCAAAATTTCTTAAATGTTATTTAATTATTCACGTGTTCAGATTTGTTTTGTGGTTGCAGATTGACAAGGAAAAACAGAACAATGAAACGATTGCTAGTAGGTTTTTTGTCCTTATTTTTTAAAAAATAATTTAGAAAGGCAATAACTTACTTGAAGGACGTACAATTTAATTATTTATAGTAGAAATTAAAACGTGATTACTTAGTATTTAATTTTTTAATAAATTTTTTAAAAAAAATAAATAATTTTTCTAGTTAGGTTTTACAAAAAATCTCTGAATATTATAAAAGATCTGCTTCTTATCTCAAACACTTTTTCTATTTTTTCATACAATTTTGAAACAAATTGTTGACTTTTATTTGAACATTGTTTCTAAGTTAAAAAATGTACACATTGTTAACTGCAAAATGTTCTCTGAATTTTAAAAATAAGATTCTTAAAAACCGCAATTCTATTTTCATATGAAAATAAATAAACTAAAAACAGTTAAAAACACTCATTGTTAAATGTTTGTTATTGTTATTCTATAATTTCATTTTTTATTTATTTTCTCTCCTTTTAAAGACTGGCAACTGGAATAAACCAAAAAGTGCTAAAATAGCTAAATGTTTTTAGTGCTGGAATCATTTAAATTAAAAGTAAATAATTTAAATTTTAATATGTATGAAATTATTTTTGACTATTTTTTTCTTTCCATCATCATACGGTTTTACTTTTCTTTCGTCATAACTAAAGTTTTGGTAATTTCTTTAACATGTTTAGAATTCCTTTGTCAACTCCATAGTTTATATAGATTTCAATTTTAAATTTAACAAAAACGCTTTTCGTGAGGTTTTTTTTTTTTTTTTTGTCTAAGTCTAAGGTTTTAATTGGGTTTTAACAAAGTGGAAAACTAGAACAGTCTTGACATAATTTATGTTCTAAATTCTAAAATATTTGATTTTCAAAAAACAAAACAAAAAATGTTTTGTTTTTGAAAATCTTTAAAAATACAACAAACATGAACGCTTTGCATTTCCAATCGATGGCTCTTTGTAAAAATAAAGAACTTTTCATTATTAATGTCCGGTTTTCAATAGAAATTCTGTGAAAATTCTTTGAAATTGTTTAGAAAATAGGTGCATTGTACATTTTTTCCAACCAGTCACCCGCTGCGCACCCAGCCATCAGTGTGTGTTGCGGGCAGGGGGCACCCACCACCGCCTCTCCCTTCTGCTGGTAGTGAATGCCAAAGTTATGAATGTAATGCTATGTTTCTTGTGGTGGTCGTTTTAGACAATCCTATTTTGGGTAAGTTCTGTCTCTCACCTTGTCTTTTGTTCAGGCTTTTTTTTCTCATCTTTTGACGATAAATCTGAAAAGAATGGAAGATGCAAAAATAAAAATGCTGCTTTTAATTTCTACTGTAAATTATTTTTTCTTAAAAACGATTCGTGTTTAAGTTTACTGCGTAATTTTGTTTATGAATTTTCTAATGGGCTTCCATATTGATCCAAATTTAATTTGGTCTCTAATTGATTTTTGCTTATAAACACGCACCATAAAACTTTTTTAAATTAGTGTAGTCACCATATTGTTTATTATTTTTTAATATTTTTGTTAGCATTTATTTTGTCAAATTCACCGCAACTAATTGACTTTTTTTTTTACTTTTTTTTAATGAAAATAGCGTACGATTCTTACCTCGAAAAATTAAATAATCTAAAAACTTCCCCCCCCCCCAAATAAGTAAAAAGCAAAGTGTCTATGTAACTGTATGCCCCTTCCAAATATACTTTTTGTTTTAAATCCGTAAATTCTTTAACGCCCAGCATCTGTTTCCTTTTCTAAGAGCTTTACCGTCTTTTGATACACACACGCCACCCTCCTGCCCCATGCAAAAGACATTCCATTCGTCATTGTCTCTCCACATGAATATTCATTATTGGATTCTCTAAGTTTGTAACTTTCAGGACAGTTGATATCGATTTTTTTAAAATCTGTCTTTTCTTTAATCTGTACGGGGTGGGGGTGGGGGGTCGTCGTGGGGATCCGTCCACTTGTCTGTGTGCGCGACTAAAGAGGAAGAAGAGAAAAGATCTTTGGAACTGATGAGAAAAATGAAAGTTTGTCGCCTTTTTAGCTAAGGTAGTAAATGATAAAGTAACAGCAGCAATTGTGGCAGGGATGTGGTGGGTGGCTTTTTTTTTTTCAGGACACTGAGATGCCATTGTGGTGATGAATTTTTCTGAGTTATGCAATTAGTAAAATAATTGATATTTCGTTTCAATATTTAAATGAGGCATAATTAATGACATGTAATTCCCATGGGGTTATTTTCCTTTTGATTACTTTTTATTTGCACAGCGAAATCCAAAGTTTTGTTCAAATATATATTTAATTTTTTAATATCACGAATAATATTTTTGTCGTTTTTAAATGACTTTTTAGTTTAAATAAATTGTCATTACGGGACAGGAGAAGGTAAATAATTAAAAAAAAAAGAAAGAAAAAATGCGGATGAGTATCGTTGTTAACTGGAAAACTAGTTTCACAAAGTTTTTTTAAAAAAGTAATCCGTAATAGCTCTAAAAAATAATTCTAGGTTGAATTTTTTTTATTTATTTAGTAATCAACTGAAAAAAAAATCTCAAAAAATGCATTTTAATGTACATTTGTTGTACATTAAGAAATCTTAATTCAACCACGTACCTCAGTGATAAAAACATGGCGATTGTTGTTTTTACGCGAAAATGTCACTTAAAAAAATATTATATAGCATTTAATCTTTAAAAATGGAACTGAATTCAGAGTGTACGAGCCAAAATCCTGTCTTTAAATCTTAAAGCTTGAAAATTACAATTCCTGATGATGCACAGTTACTTCAATTTTTTGTGCGCGTCTCTCTTCCGTCGTAAATGCTTGGCATGCATTTGTTGTAATCGCAACAGCAGCAGCTGTATGCCGCTTCTTCATGGGCCGGGGGAGACTGGAAGATGGGGGCTTGGTGTCGTCTTTCATGTCCAATGCAAGAATTGAAATTGTTGACTCATCGCAAACTTTTAAATTAGTCTCCCATCGATACATTAGACAATTGGCCTAGATTTGTGGGACTATTATCTTTCTCTAACCCTTTCACAATCATTCCCTCCCTTCAGCACTTAACTATTTTCCACTCAGTTCCCCACCCACCGTCATTTCCCTCCCCTTCTTTTTTTTATGTTCTCCATTATGACTTTGTTTTTCAGTCTTCACTAGTGTTTCAAATATAGTATCCGGTTGTCCCAGTTTATTTTAAAGTGTATTATTATAAAAAAAAAAAAAAAAAAAATTAAATGAAAATATGAAAATACAATTTATTTTGAAAAATTCACGTGCATTTGAGATTAAACTTGGGTTTTCTGTTTTAACTAAAAAGAAGAAACAAAAAACAAAGCATTGTCAACAAAGTTGTAAATAAAAAGAATATCTCATTACTTGCATAGCCATTGAACAATGATGGCAGAAAAAACTTTTTCCAATAAAAATTACGAACATTTATGATGAAGTGGATTCATAGAAGATTATTGGAAATATGATAGTAAAACTTTTTCAAACTGATGTTAAAAATGCACTGCTAAATCTTTTTGTTATTTGTCAGTTGGGTTTATAAGTTTTTGAAAAATTCCCTGGTTTGATGACTATTTTCTGAATAAAAAAAAAATGTTTTTTTTCTTCAATTATTTTAATTATTAAATTTCATACTTTTCTTACTTTTATACCTCTCATTAGAAAACTGTATACCGGCTGTGTCAACCTCGCAGTAGCATATAACCACATCATTAAAACTGTCTTCAAAGCTCTTACTCCAATAAATGCCTCTATCTAATAGAAGAACTATATTGGTCTACAAAATAAAAATAAAAAGATCTTCTACAAAGTATTCAAAGAAATAGGATTCAAGATATCTTTCCAAAATGGAAACATGATTTGGAATTGGAATGGTGGCATTTACCCTGAATCCATGATAAAACTTCAGGATGTGGAATTAGTAAATACTAAACATTTCAAATAACCTTGATGTATGGATCATTTATAACAAATTTAGTGTAGAAGATGAGAAAATTGACCATCCCTCTTCAAACCTTATGGATTGGTAATATAGAATCACAAAGAACTGTACCAAATAACAGAAACCACATCACTTGACAACTTTCAACAGTAATGACAATTAAAATGGATATCATAGAAAATAATAACCTAATCAAGGTGTTGGTGTTCTGCACTAATTTAAATAAAAGTTTAGGAAGGAAATCCCTAAGAATACTAGAAAGAGTGATAACAGGTATTGGATTTGAGAAACATTTTCCTGAAAAATTGTTTTATGAAAAAGATTTCAACCAAAAGTGACACTGGCTGCTCAGTCAGTTAATGCCAAATGTTTCCTTTAAAAAAAAACATCTAATGTTACCATTAGTGACAATTGCACTTGTACTTTTGAATAACAATTGATTTTTTTTCTGTGTGTGTATAATATATATATATATATATATATATATATATATACACACAATAATGAAATATAAGTTAAAGCTTTAAATATAAACTGAAGAATTCAATGTCAAAGTCAGCAGAGCTTAAATCTATTATTTTAATCTTATTAATACAATAAGATAGTAATCAAAATCCATTACTCAGTTTCATGCAGTAACACAAAAGTTGGGTGGATAAATTCTTAAAATATTTTATCTGCCTAGTGATTGTGTTACTGCATGAAACTCTGAGTAGTGTATTCTTATTGCCATCTTAATATTATTGTATTAATAATGTTATAATATATACTAATGAAGCAATTTTTTGGTATGATGGATTTTTATGTATTTGTCTAATTCCTGTCACTAGGGTTTATGTAGATGTTTATTGTGATGCTCAAAACCAAGCCAATTATGTTTGTAAAAGGATTGCTTAAAATGAACATAATATATATGATTCTGTTCTATACAAAAAACTAATTTGTGATGCCATAAAAGAAGAAATCATAAATATATTTACAATTTTTAATAGTAGCTTGTTGTAATGGATGGAAAAGTTTCACAATATTTTATCCCTGTGAAAAATATTCCTCATTTTCTTGACTTTATTGTTTTAAGTTTATTTTTTTAACAATGTTTGTGGCTTTTGAAAAAAAGTATTTATTGGCAAGTATATTACACCTTTGAATTTTTATTTTATGCTATAGTAATTTTTGACTAACTCAAGATATTATTTTTTTCTGAAGTGTTTTTGTTGGTTACTGAAAGTGTTATGCAAACAGGTACAAACTAATAATGGAATAGACTGGTAACTTGTATACCTAGTATTGGGCGTGTCATGTATCATTTGCCATTTAAATCAGTACAACCAAATTTAGATTATTATAGCAATGAAAGTTTAGGTAAGACTGATGTCTCCTTTGATCATTACATTTCTTTTATTTTATCAACTGAGCATCGCTCCTGTTTTAAGAATGTGAAAAATCAATCAGTGAATTTTCAAGAAGAAATGTATTGATAATTTTGATAATAGTAATAATAAAAGCCTTATTTATATAATTTCCTTCAGTCCAATTAATAAAATAGCTACCAACTGTTTGATGATTCAGTTAATGAGTAATTTTGATAAGTTACTTGCTATATATCCTTAATTAGATTTATAAAAATAGACAAGATTGGAAATGATCATTTTGATAGCATTTGAAACCTTTTCCTATTTATGGCAGTTATTACCCTATCAAAATCTTGTATTTCTATATATAAACATTTCCACACAATCATTTTCTGATTTACATGGAGCTTTTAATTTTTTTTTTTTCACTTTTGGATGTAACAGACAAAATAGTTTATATTGATCAGGTAAGCCCCCAAAGTCCATTGGAAATAACTGAAGAGATTAAAACCTTTTACTTTTCAAATCTAACAACCACTGTAGGTAAGAAAAATATCTTTTTTTGTCTGTGTAGTGACAAAGAAAGTTTTGCAAAATGAGCCACAACTTGCCATAAATAGTCAGTGTAAAAGTAGAGAGTATAATATAGTGGGGTTTGAGAAAGAAGAGTACATGTTATTTCTTCTAGTTGGGTAATTAGTACTTTACTGTGTTACTTCTGTTATTGTTTGTCTTTTTGTACCTAATGTATGAGTCATGCTAGCACCATTTTATTTTATTTTTCATACCAAATTTTCTCTCTTAATATATAACAAGGATTTCAAAATAACTGAGGTGGAGCTCAAAATTTGTCAGATGGTATTTTTAAACAGCTTGAAAAAAAAAACTTAATGATTTTAAAAAATGGTTTCTGATTAATTTTGGTTGCTTAAACATATTTATACACAATTAAAAATGTTTCATCTTGTGAGATGAAATAATGTCTCTTCCATTGATTTAAGTTTAATTTTTAAGTTGTGGATTGAGATAAAGTTTTAATCTTTACACAATGTTGATTGTTCAAAGTGTAAGACATGCAAACACTCACTATGCAAAACATTACTTATGATTGTCTAAACTGAGTAGCCTGTGAATTTGGCTTTGTATGCCAGATATGTAAATATTTGATAGATATGCATGCATGTATACATTGATGTGTGGATGTAGAATGTGTGTACACATATAAAAGTGTGGTTACTAGTAAGAACAATATCAAAACTAAAGTGGAGATAATGAGACAACTTTTTTTTTTCTTTTTTCACATACTATGCATTTCATCTCTGTGTGCTAGGTAGGTGTCTTCAAATTGGAATGAAAGACAAATTTGTAAGGAAAAAGCACTTTTGTAATGACTGGTGATATTGTGTATGAGCTTGGTTTTTTGGAGGATTGTGAGACTAGACACAAAAAGTAATGCCTAGTCTAATTTAATTTTAGAAGTTTTTGGTCAGAATTTCTTTCTTGTATAACTCTGGAATAATTTGGGGAGTTATCTTCGCTTTTCTTATTTATAATGTCCTTTTCAAAATGGTTACCCCCACTCTGGACATGTGGTGTTGGGGGTGGTGGGCGAAAAGCAAGAGCTATCAGGAAATTTCTGTTTTGGAAGGAGAAAGTGCTGCAAACATCCACAGGAAGTTAGTAAATGTATTGTGGAAAGGCTACACCTGATGTAAGCACTGTATGAGGATAGGCTAGTAGAATTTATGTTAATTCTATAGAAAAATGTCAGCTTCTGTTTTGAATGGTGATGAGGCTTAGTAATAAAAATTTTATAATAAAATATTTTATTGAAGTAATGAAATGTATTAAAAATAAATTCATTATTTCTTTAGAAATTGCTTTGTTTAAATTTTGCATGTGAAATCGATCAGATATGGATATTTGAGAGAATGTGCATTCCTTAACTAGAACCTTGCTAGGCTGTGACAATCTCTGTGGCTAAGCTCTCTAAAGCACATCAGATCAAACTGATTTCTCCTACAAAGGGGGATGCAGGTTTGAACTTTGGTAGAAGTCACATTTTCTGAAGTTTTCTTGAGTCTGCAGACTGCAGTAATACACTTTTTTTTTCTTTTTTTTTTTTTAAACAAAAGGTTGAATAAAAAATATCAGATTTAAAATAAACCATTAATTCTTTATTTTATTTACATGCACAGTTAAGTTTGTTTGTGTTAGTACCTTTTTTTCATACATGTTTTGATCTTGAAATTACAAATAGTTCAGGAAACTGGGCTCCAGCTCCATTGAAAACTTTGAAAAGGTGTGGTCACAAAGAGGAATCAAATGGTCCACTAAAATAATCATTTACCCTGCGTTTATTTAGCCTCCTATATAGAAGTGAAATATGGGTAACATATGCTCATTATATAAAGTCACTTGGGTGTTTTTCGCCAGAAATGCCTGACGTTCATATACACCTGACATTAAAGTGCTATCAAAAGCAAGTCTTTCATTCATTGATCGAAGTGATGATCATGCTCATTTGTCTACTTGAGTATAAGGTATAGCCAAGTAACTTTTCTATGGTGAGACAGTGTTGGGACTTAAAAGCAATGCTATAAGAACTGAGTAAAAGCTATGTTAAAGAAAACAGGCATGTTTGTTTGTTTGTTTGTTTTTTTTATTTATTTATTTTTTTTTTTAATTTATTTTGTTTTTTTTTTTTTGGTTTTTTGGTTTTTTTTGGTGAAAACTGAGGAGTAGAGGATAAGGACAGAACACTGGTGAGGGGGGGACTCAGTGAGGTAGTAAGTGAATATAAAGCATGTCCAACAGAAACTAGCAACAAGAAAAGAGGGGGATTTTGCCTTATTAGCAGCTGCAAAGGACAAGTATTTGTATTCTCATGTGATTGATCATAAGCATCACATGTCGTTCAAATACTGGGTTAATTTCCCACATCTGATCACATCACCATCAAACCAGACTTTAATGCCAATGGTCAGAATGGAGAGTAAGACTTAAAACTTTGGGTAGTCAAAAATGTCACATGAAAACTGTTGTAAACCTAGGAAAGGTTACTGAATAGAATAATCACACAAAGGTTGGTAATGAATACTTAGGACACGAACAGCACATATAAGATTCACCAGCGGTGTGTAGAAGTAGTAGCCAACTGCTGGAAGTGAGTCAAGTGAATTCCACAATGAATCTCTAACTGCAGGATATCTCCCAACTGCCTCACATAGTCAGATGTGGTCCAAAGCCGAATTTTATGTGGGGTATCTGAGCCTGTAGGCTCGGCCAAAAATTCCCCATAGACCCTGCATAAAACGGGGTCGAGCAGCCACTTCCCGAGATCAGACTCCGCCTCTCGACAGAGCCTCATCTGGGGATCTTCTCTGCCCAGAGACAAAGAGTTTGACCAACATAACTGGAGATGAATCTCCAACTGCAGACCAACATACAGTATTTACTTCTGTATTTATGTGAATGGGGACATACCCATTATCATCCGTAGGTATGCTACAACAAAAATCCATCAGGATGCCAGTGCCCAGCAAGCAGTTTTTACCCATAACAGCAATTCAGCAGGGCAGGTAATTTTACTGCTTCCAGCTGAACAATAATTTATTGCATTGCTTGCAACAAAATAAACTCAGTAGTGAGTTGAATGCTTCTATATATATATATATATATATATATATATGAGAGAGAGAGAGAGAGAGAGAGAGAGAGAAAGACTTTTAATGAAAAACATTTCATAAAAATATATTTGATTTTGGCATTTAAGTCTTCATCAGATTCAAAAACAAAAGAATGAAATGTATATTTGTGTGTATGCATAATGAATCTGTACTTTTTCCCTAAGCCAGCATTTCTCATGGTTAAAGAACGAAAATGAGTAACTTCTAAAAAAACTGTTAATATTTATTCTGTATCTTTACAATTCTTAGTTCATGTCAAAAGTTGTTAATATATTTTCCCAGCTTTTTTGTATTGAATTTTGGAAAAAAATTTATGGAAACATTTCATGAAATATACACATAGACACACTTCATTCTTTCATTTTTGGATCTGATGAAGCCTTGACTGGTGAAATGCATAATCAAATCTATTTTCATGAAACAGTTTCCATTTGTCAAGTTTAAAAACTTTTTCAGGATTTCTGTATCCTATCTTAAAAACACAAGCACATCTCCAAATATTTGTTACAAAAGGAGCATGCTTGATGAAAAAATGCTCCAAATTTAATAAAAACAAAGTTTTATCAAAATCTTCATCTTTTTATTAAGCAGAAAGACTAAAGGATTTTTTTTTATTATTAAATTATTTTTTTTATCCTTTTTAGAATCTTTTGAAGTTTTGGTTAAAAATTTTATTTTTCTTGTGTCAGAGGGTGACCATAAATTAGAGCAGGAAATTTTAGTCTTTTTGCAGTGTGATACAGATTGTTTTGGAAATTTTTACAAAAATCAGATAATTGTCAGATTTTAATGAAACTTTAAGGGCTTGAAATTATTTTAGAATTGTTTCTTTTTCAAGAAAATCATTGAAAGTGTGTGTGTGTGTATATATATATATATGTATATATATAATATTTAAATTTATGAAATTTCAAGAAATTCTTTTTTGTGGCGCTTAATGTTTATATGGTTATAAGTACAGGTGCTTGGAGGATTTGTCATTAATTTTCTTTTTTTTTTTTTTTTTTGTCAAACAGGACTCCCAGTTATAGAAAATCTGCTCTTATTTGTAAAATAAAAAGATTTAATCATTTTCTTTATAAAATATATTATGAACATTATGGTTTTTTTGATAAATAATGAATTTTTACAAGTTTGCTTTTTTTTTTTTTTTAATTTATAAAGTTTAAATCTTAAAAATGTGTATTAATTGGTAGTTGTCAAGAGATATTAAATTAAGACTGTATTTACTAACCATTTTTTATGTGTGTATAAAAATTTGTAAATACGGATGTAAATACGGATACCAAACATCACACTATCAGAAAATAAGAGTGGTAACTATTCTAAAGTTAAACTTTACATTAGCTAATTATTCTCAAATAACATTTCAAAAAAGTATATTTAATTTTTAAGAGATTTTTAATGAAGAGAATTATGTTAACAGATTTGTCAATATGGCCAATTTTAGAGATTTTGTTTATTTTTAATAATTCCACTCAATTTAAATTTGGCTTGAAATACAGCAAATTATCTTGCATATTAGAAATATTAAATTTAATCTATTAGCTTGGAATTAAAACTAAAATAAAAGCTACAAGAAAGATTTTTTTCATTTTTAAAATGCATTTTAAACCTTGGAGATATATATATATATATATATATATATATACACACACACACAATGCATTCAAAAAGTATCCAATTTCTGGGCATAAAATAAAATCAATTTTGTACATTTCACAAATTTTATTTAATCATCTTCAGAATACTCCCCTTGGGAGTTCACCTACTTCTCCCAGCCTCTCTGACATTGCTTACAAATTTATGGCAGAGTGAATTGCATCAAGGTGATCTTTTTCTCAGATGCTGCCCAGCTGACCCTGCTATACTGTGCAGTCGACAAAAACAATGTGCAAAATTAAAAATATGAAATGGTGACAATTTACCCATCGCACCCTATATATATATATATATATATATATATATATATATATTTATATGCACACACACACACACACTTTTTTTTTTTTTTATTATTAAACTTCATTGCCTGTATTGCATGACAAATTTCTCTGAAATGATATTTTATACCTTTTGGCAGCTGCAGCTAGAGAAGGTTTGTATGTATATTCTGGCACACATGCATAGGCATGTGTGAATATATAAGGACATGCATGCATACACACACAGTGTCTCCAGCTACAATGCTGTCTGGGTAATAATAGCATATAAGTTGTAATTTTAGAGGAATCTGTCATTAGCTAGATTTTTAGATAAGTGAATGAAGGTAGAGAATCTGATATAAGACTTAACAAAAGGAAGGACTTTATTTTAGACAATGTGGTTGTCATGGTAGTTTTGTGTTTGTGAAATGTTCATACAGCTTGGCAAAATGGTCGATCTGTACCTTTTTTTTTAACAAAATTTAAAGTAAATAGTTTATTTCAAGGCACCTTCCACTATCATTTGAGTTGAGAGCCCAGTTTTTAAACAGCCAATCTGGAGATTGCCTAGCCAGTAATTTTTATGGATCATGATAGTTATGAGTGGTGCTGAAGTCCTTGTCTTGACCAACTTATCAAAAATCAGTATTTCTATGTCTAAATATTGGGCTACTGACTTTGAGAAGTGTGTTGGCCTGAGAACCTTTCAGCACCCCTTTGTATTTGGATAAAAACTACCATTTTCATAAAGGATTGTGCGAGAAGTTCTCAAGAATATTTGGCTGAAAAAGTATTAAGCAAGTCTCCTGGCACAAATCTTATTGAACATGACTGGTCCGAGTTTTGACTCTCATCATAAAACATTGTTGAATTTTTTGATGCTCTTAAAAAAAATCTTTTTTTTTTTTCTTTTTTTTTTTCTCTTATCAGTTATTCTTTGGATTCTGTCTGAACCATCCATGTCCAAAATACATGCAGTTTCCTAGTTTTTTTTTTTTTTTTTTTTTTTTTTTTCTTATCAGTTATTCTTTGGATTCTGTCTGAACCATCCATGTCCAAAATACATGCAGTTTCCTAGTTTTTTTTTTTTTTTTTTTTTTCTCTTATCAGTTATTCTTTTGGATTCTGTCTGAATCATCCATGTCCAAAATACATGCAGTTTCCTAGTTTTTTTTTTTTTTTATCAGTTATTCTTTGGATTCTGTCTGAACCATCCATGTCCAAAATACATGCAGTTTCCTAGTTTTTTTTTTTTTTTTTTTTTTTTCTTATCAGTTATTCTTTGGATTCTGTCTGAACCATCCATGTCCAAAATACATGCAGTTTCCTAGTTTTTTTTTTTTTTTTTTCTTATCAGTTATTCTTTGATTCTGTCTGAACCATCCATGTCCAAAATACATGCAGTTTCCTAGTTTTTTTTTTTTTTTTTTTTTTCTTATTATCAGTTATTCTTTTGATTCTGTCTGAACCATCCATGTCCAAAATACATGCAGTTTCCTAGTTTTTTTTTTTTTTTTTTTTTTTTTTTCTCTTATCAGTTATTCTTTGGATTCTGTCTGAACCATCCATGTCCAAAATACATGCAGTTTCCTAGTTTTTTTTTTTTTTTTTTTTTTTCTCTTATCAGTTATTCTTTGGATTCTGTCTGAACCATCCATGTCCAAAATACATGCAGTTTCCTAGTTTTTTTGGTTTTTTTTTTTGTCTCTTGGCATTGAAATCACATAATTTTTAATCTAATTTCTGATTACAAAAACGGTTCTTTGAATTTTTCCATTTCTAGTACTAATGATAAAAAGATATAATTATAATTATTTATTGATTTTTAAACTATCAGGAAAATTAAAATCTATAGATCATAATAACATCTAAGTTAAATATGATTTAAATTTACTTGGGTAAAAAAAAAAAAGTGAAAATTTCTACTCTGTTCTCAAACTTTCTATAAAGTTTGCTAGTTATAGTCTGTTCCAGTTCAAAATAAAATTTTTATTTTTAATTTCTTTTTAAACATTGTTAATTCACTGTTATTTTAACAATTATAATCATAAAATGAATTCATGTTGTTGTTTTGCTCTGCTCTGTTTTAAGACAATTTTTATTTTTTATTTATGAAAAAGAAAAAAGGAATGTATGGAATTTATGCCACTGTCACATTTGAATTCTTCGCATAAAAAATTGATCTTGTCACAAATTGTCCTTGTAGTGAGGCAGTTAAATTACGACAATTTGTTTTATAATAGTTTTAATCTATAAAATCATTTTTTAGTCTCAGTTATTGAAAAGATTTATTTTTGTTTTAGCATACTATGTAAACAAAAATAAATCTTTTTCAATAACCAAGGTTTAAAAAAAGTAAGCATTCTTTTTATCAAACTTAAATTTGTTTCTACAAAATTCATGTTTTTCTTAAAATTTTATAGCTTTTGAAATGGATTTACATCTTTATTTACTAAAAAAAAAAAAAAATGAACTTTTATTTGAAGTTTTCTGAAAAAATGCTTTTCACACAAAAGTTTGTATTAAAAAACCTAAAATTTAATTTCCATCAAAAATTGTATTTATTTTTTATTTTACTAACATTTTTCTTTGGTATATTTGAACTTTCCTGTGTTAAATTAAAATATTTTGAACTTTTTTTCTCATTTATTCCTCTTCCTAACAAGTTTTATAAGTAAAAAGTTAAAATCCTGTATTTTTATCTGATTTTTATCTGGCAGGATTAGGTGTTGTTTAATTTTCAACTACCTAATATTTTAAAAACTTCATTGTAAATTTTGTTAAAATTGCTTATATCTCTTTAAAAAAATCAAGGGATACTGTGTTGTTACACTTTTTTTTTTTCTTTTAACAAAAATAAAACACATTTTGATTCTCTTTAGAAATTAATGTTTTTAGTTGTGAGAAATTTATTTTAGACAGTAAAACTTATTAGTGATTAACTTTTTTAGATAAGATTGAACACCCTTTATTATTTATTTATTAAGTTACTGTTAAAACATCTGTAAGCAAATTTAAAATTTGGATTTATTTTTATTCACTGTCCTGCAGGGTTTAGGTACTCTTTGTACTTTATCAAAATATATGCATGAGTTAAACCACAATATATAGGATTATGCCTTTCTGCTCAGACTATTATTGTTGCAATATTTTATATATATATATATATATATATATATATATGGGTGGCTCTTATTTTTAAGTACATGCTGAAATTATCATCCCTAGATTTGTTCCATTTATTGAAAAATGCCACATATAATATATTAAGGAGATTGCATATGTAGAGATCACCTTTGCTTGTTAAAACTTAAAAGGTGGACAAAAAAGACCCTTTTTATTTTGCAATTAATCACAAACCATTTTTAGTTGAATCTCTACAAATTATACACATTAGAAAACTAGAAACATGTTTTATCTAACAGTGAAAAATTTTAATTTTAACTGATTATTTTTTCAAACCCCAATTATGGCAAGTGTATCCAATGCCAAGCAGGAAAGTATAGTTTGGAAGTTTTTTAAGATTGAAATTGGAAATTTAGAACAGTATTGGGAATTATATCAGAATTGGTCAAAATATTGGTATTGTCCCATCACTAGTTGTTAGTCACCCACAATTCCACTGTTGCTCTGTAGTGATGAAAGGTCACCTGAGCTACCCAATTTAGGTTTCTAGCTATGACTACCAGTGTTTTCATTTGCTTGTCATCACAGAAAGTTGTGCATATCCCCAACCTCCATGTTTTTGGATACCATCTGGAGTCCAACATCAAAACAACAAAGATGGTTGGATGGGATGAATTATAGTAGCTGGCCATGTAAGAACTTGCATTACCTGTGCTTTTGTTGATGACAAATGTTATTAATGTTGACAAGCCAACACTTGATTTCTTTCTTATACTATGCCTGCTTAGGTAAACAATCTTGGCTCATCAAGAGTTTGAGTTGGTTCCCTTCACTAGATTTAGCTGGTCTGTAATCAAGAGACACTTTAGACAGGATAGCACCTTGTAGTCTTAAACGTAATCTCCACCCACTCTAAAAATGTAATTTGTATGTTTATCAGAAGTTCCTTCTAATCTTGCTGAGGTCTACAGGGAGAGTGGTATTGTTTCCAGAGACAGAAAATAAATGTCACTGATAGAATCTATTCCTATGGGAACTAAAGTCAATATCTCCTAAGACAGTGCTGCATAAGGAGGATTGTTGGATTTGCAACAACTACATCTTTACTACTCTTTGTTGCTGGCATGATACTTGTGAATTGTTGAATAGATGCAGAGCACAGCACTCTAAGGACTTAATCCTGTGAGCCAATGTGGCTTCTGTAAAGAATGTAGAACCAGTGATGTATTTGCTATCGGATGCAAGTAAATAAAGCTAGGTGTTATGGAGATGAGTAGAAAAGGTTACCAGTGCAATTAGATCCATGAACCAACACAAGCAGGGTATGAGAAGAACATGGAAGAATGCTGGCAAATATTTGGCAAAATGGAAGGAAGGATTTCTTTTCTCCCTGCCTAGTGATACATGTATAGTTTGCTAGCCTGTACAAGTTTAAATCCTATTAAATCTCCCCCTAGCTGCTCAATTAAATGTCTTGGTAGCTATGTATACATACTGTATGCAACCAGCTTGCATCAGTTTGTCTGTCATCAGGAAAGAAGAAATTTTGTACCACCAGTTGTGTTCAGTTAATGGGACAACTTTGTTCAATATAGGTCTCTTGCTAAAACTTGTATAATGTCATGTGCGGATGGACTAAAATATTGAAATTTGTTTCAGTATTTCAATTAAATATTGTAATATATTTGATCTGATTCTGTAAATCAAATTTCAATTGGACTAGTTAGTAGAAAGTGGGGGGAAAAATGCAAATGTTACCTACCAGAATGGTGTACTGTGCCCAACCCGGGTCATGGATTATTTCATGTGAGCAAAAAATAGTTGGTCAAAAATCTCATAATAGAAGATGTTTAACTAGGGTTTTGAAGTATATGTGGGACATTTTTGCAGTGTTTATTTGATTAGTAAATGGAATTGGTCACAAGGGGGTTAACTTGTCTGTTCCATGTATGTCTGTAACTTGTTATTGTTTTAACTTAGATTTTTGTAGATTTAGGTGTTGATGGGAAAGTGGAATAATATTGTCACTTGATCATGTACTGGATAATTCTCTTGCTACAGTATCAATTATAATACAGCTATAATGGCTGTACAGTTGCAAGAGATGAAATCATTTTTGAGGAAAATAAATTGCTTAAGTGGCAGGTTTGGTATAGTCACTGTTTAGTTAATGTGAGTGTTTCATTCAGTACCTGTAACTATTACCATATTTTACCAATAGCCCTTCTACTAGTAAATATGGTGGAAGGGTCTGATAGATGTCATATATTTGCTGTTTAGGTAGTGATGACCTGTCAGTAGCTGAAAGTGGCTCAAACTGTTCTAAATTGTTGGAAAAGTGTTCCATTATAAGTGGGGCTAAATGGCATAGTTCTCTCCAATTTTTGTAAGTATGCCAGTGACACACGGTATTTGGAGATAATGAAAACTAGGCATTTACAGCTACTGTTCATTAACTAATTAATGTCCATCAGCATAACCTACCTGAGATTTAAAAATATTTTCTTTTATGGAGTAGTAAATATTAACATTTTTAAAAAAATCTGTTTTCATATTTTAAGAATTATTAATTCATTGCATATAAATTCAAAGTTAAAAATGTAGTGCTGCAACCATGAACAAGAACTTAGTGGAATTTTGTTAGTGGGCATAAACTTGCCTAGTAAATAACAACTGGACAGATTATAGGTAGAGCAAAACCAATTATCTGACTCAGTAGTAGTTACATTGAACAAAGAAGTCCAGCAAATGAACTGTGAATAGAAAAATGAAAAAACTAAATACAAAGTGTTGATTAGTATGGAGACTATTTTATGAAAAGGATAAGTTTAAGGAAAATGGCTGTATATGAAAATAATTTTACTTTTCTAAAATGATTTCAGATTAAATAGAATTGAGTAAAAGTTATATTTTCTTTTTAAACCCAGTTTGATTATGTTCAGTTTGAAAATGTATATTTTTTTTTTTTTTTTTTTTTTTTTTTAATGAAAATGGAACTGTTACAAGTTGGTTGTATTTTATTTTGGCATTGTTGATTGTTTTTTGTTTTTTTTTTGTTTTTTTTTCATTGCAATTTTTTTAAGAAAATGTTTAATTGGTATAACTCTACATCTGCACATATATCTATATTCTTGGTCATATTGAACTGTGACTGACACCAGAAATGTAATATAATTGCATTGCCAAAATGTTTTTTTTTTTTTTTTTTTATGCAAAGACTGCATTGTTAATTTATCAGACTTTCAGACATGAACATTTATCATTATTTATAGTTGGACTAATTTTTTTCTCTTTGTTAGTATCATGTTTTGGTTACTGCAGACATACAACCTTGTTCAAGTGTCTGTTGATCTTGATAGTCTTCAGATAATTTTGAATTAAACACTTTATTCAGTCTGCAGATTGTCCTCATTCTACTCTTCATGACTAGAGACATGTTATCTTTGGTTTATTGTCTTTTTAGTACTGCTTGGTTATTGCTAGTCTTCTTTCTATTGAGCTCGAGTATATCCATGCTACCTGGCCCAAGGATTGAACTCACAATTACTGTCACCAAATTCATTCACCAAAGTTTGGTTCCTCAAACTTGAAGCGATAAGCATAATGTCCTTTTTTGTCCTTTCTATTGCAGCTGTTTCTCTTTCTTTCATATTTGCTTTTTCACTGCAGTCTTTTTGCCATTCTCCAGTGTTATTAGTTGATGTTATTTCTGGCACGTGATATTTGTTTTTTGTTGATCAGTGGCTCCCATATAGTATTTGTATCTATGCTAGGCCTATTGAGGAGCTTATCCTAGCCTAGCATATTCACTTTCAGAAATCTGATCCTCCAGTGTTCTCTGTTTAGTATTTTTACTTCATTCCACAGTGGGTGGTTAGCATCTTTTTTTCCTCCATACATGATTTACAACTCTTTATTTTCTTTCCTTGATTTTGTCTTTGTGTACTTTGCCACAACTGCAAGAGATGAAATGCACACAGTTCTTGATCTTGTTATCCTCTGTTTGGCTTTACCCATCAGAGATGTCTCTAGAGTTGAGCTGCTTTTGAATATTATCTTGGTGTTGTGTGGACTGCAGATATTTTGAATCCTGTCATGCCCTTGATGTAAAGGAAACACATCCCATGACAACTTCTAATCTTCCTCTTCTACACTTCAGTTTCTGCTTGCTGTAGATGGTGCTGGGTAATTATTTCTATGAAGAATATTTTTGATGCTGATCATCTCCTGTTAGAATGTCTTGATTATTTTTTTGCATGATGTTGGGGAGAAATGTAAATGTTACCCACCAGGGGAACCTTTTGGAGAAAACTTACTTCATTGCATTGTGTGTGTGGTTTTTTTTTTTTTTTTTGATAAATTTTCTGAGGTGGTCAATGAAAAAAAAATACCTAAGTGTCCAGCCCTTATTAAAATTTTGACACTCAAAATCTACTTTTCTTTGTTGGTTTCCATGAGCTTGTTTTTGTTCAGATAAAAAATACTTCTGGAAAGAAAAGGAAAAAAGAGTATGGTAACAAAAAGCCTTCAAATGCCGGATGTGGTGCGTGGGGGGGGTGCCAAGCCCTGTTGTAGGCATTAGAGGACTCCTTTCTTTATGCTACATGGATAGGGAAATTGAAGTTAAGGTAGCTTTTGGTAAAGATTTGCTTGTGATAGACAAATGCCTAATCTTTGGTTTTCTCTTTCAGTGTGAACTGAATCAAAGGTCTTAGTAAGTTCAGAAGTATGAAGTGTCATTTGTGTATCTCTGCCATATAGTTGGTTTTAGTGGTGTTGTTCCTGAAACCATCTCAAAGTATTCCATGTACATGTTCACAATCACTGTTATAACAGTGACCCCAAACTTTTTTTTTTCTTTTATGTCAGACAAATTGGCAAAATCTTCTCAGAATGTCAACATTTCCATAAGGTTAACTATCAAGATGCTAGTATGCTCCTCAAGGGATGGGTCTGATTCCAATTTGTTTTGAATCACTGATAGAGCTTAATCTGTAGGGACCTTGAACAGGCTCACTTATCCAAACTTATTTTGATTGTAATGGATAGGAGTAATCTCAAATTGATTCCACAAAACAAATTGAGTTCTTAACATATAATGTGGACTTTTCTATTAATGGGTTGATTATATCTATCAAGAATTTACTCAGTGACTTGCTGAGCTCCTACAGCTGAATATTGGTCTCAATGGAATAGCAACTTTGTTATTCTTGGACAATAAACATATGTGACAATATAATGTAATGTTGTGTCAACTGTCTATGCTTATTCATTAAGAAGCGGTCCTTGTTTTTGTTTAGGATATATGACAACTTTCTCTTGGTTTTTAAGTTCAGATCCATTTTCACCTTTGTTATAGCTGCCATCCTCAATTAGTAGAATGAGAACAATCTAGCCCCATAGATTGAATACAGTTCAATTGTAAATTCCCTAAAGGTTATCTGGATTGACATACACCTGAATAAGGCCAGATGGTACAATGGACAAAATGTGATACTAACAACAAAGATGAGGACATTAACCTAAATAATGTAAATATCTTTATTAGTAGTTATACTGCATGACTAATAAAACCATGTATATCTGTATGGGACCTATTTCTTTAATTACAGAACACTGGAATCTTCACATTTTGTATTTTTTGTAGGGGGTGGTCTTTGATAGGGAAGCTGAACTGTTTAATCTTGTGACAAATTGAAATTTACTGATAAAGACAAAAATAGAATATGGCTTTTATTTTGTGCAGGGATGTAACATTTGTAGCTGTATTTATTTATGATTTAAATTTGTGATATTATAAATCTTACTGTTAGTAAGATAGTCAATTAAAATATCCTGATATATTTTTTTAATATTGTCATATTTTAATGAATACCTGCTCAAGAAATATTTTGAATATTAGCCAAAATCTTTGTTTTTTAAGTTGAGCTTCATCTGCTGAAGGCTTTTCATTATTAATTGGTATATCTTTTACTTTATCCAATCTGAGTTGGACTCTTCTATCTTGGGACAACATTTGGCCCTAACTTGGTTTTGTGGGAATTTCCTTTTTCTAGTTCCATTCCCATGTACAAGAAACTTAAACTATTAAACTTTGCCATTGAACCATGGAAGGTTACAGAAGATGTACCAAATCCAAGACCAGATTTTTCCCAGTAATCAGTGGAAATCAATGGATTGAGTTGCAAAGCTTTTTGGTATGTTTCTTTTTATTTTTTATTAAATCCATCTCTCCATGAACTGGAAAGTTGCAGCACCAAATGAAGAGAAAGAATCCATGCTGGAAAAACTTTGCTCAAAAAATGTAGGATTTGATAAACCAACTGAGGACAAACTACCACTTCAGGGCACTTTTACAAGATCAGCATGAGGTGTTTCCTTTATAGTATAATTATGTAGAAAGAAACAAAATATAGCTTTAAATGCATGAATCCTAGATATACTGCTGAGGAAATAGCTGATGGGGACCAAATGATAACTGTTAGACACAATTCCATCATAAACAACTCTAAAAAAAAAAAAAAAAAAATCATGTGACTAATAGTATGAAAATGAAATGATGTAGAGATAGGCAATACGATCAAACTTCTAAAAAAAAGTACTCTTATTTGAACATAAGGAAAAGTAACGATAAACAGAAAAACAATATTGTGTTAAAAAGTTACTGGGTCAATTTTCAAACACAAAGAGCATTGTTCTGGTTAAGGTGTCAAGTGCAACAAATAGGAAAAAACTGGTCACTTTGTTAAAAAATCTGTCAAGTCAAACAAGAAGCTACCATGTTGACAATATTATAGCATGGACATAATTTGAATAAAGTCATCAGATGAGAAAATCAAAGTGAAGT